>PVKA01010229.1:0-65211 GCA_004027165.1 Ctenomys sociabilis
AAAAAAAAAAAAAAAAAATTTACCTGTTAACATGCAGCTTTCTCTCAGTCAGGTCCTCCTCACAGGCTGCATATAATACGAAATAACTACTTTTTTTGTTGGTGGTGTTGTTTTGTATTTTAGGAAAGGTTCTACAGGGTGTTCGGGGTCTGACTACTACATCGGACATGTAGTGATCTGCCTGTTTACAGCCTCCCAAGAGCTGGGATTATGCACCACCATTCCCAGTCTCAACTGCCTTCTCCCTCAGTGCGCCCCGGGGGCGGCACTGCAGGCCCAAGAATCCAACACCCAAATCCTCCCTAATAACTACAATTTAAAGAAGCAGAGCTTTATGGGCTCACGAACTCAGATATAATCTTGTTTTCCCCTTTTCATGTTTGATACATTATGTCAGTTTGAGAAGTGAGAGGTTTAGAAGGCTTAGGAAGTGACTCAGCAGGGGGCCAGGGGTCTCATTTCCGAAGCATCTTGAGTTTATGACGGAAGAAGGCTCTGAGACGGTGTGGGCCAGTAGCCAGCTTACAGTAGAAAGGAAGAAAAGAGCCCTCCCTCCTTCCTCAGATCTCGCTGCTTTTGCTGTCTTCTTCCACCTTCGACTGTTGCCCCTGTGCCACCCTGCCTTGGAGATGACTGATGATGGGATGAAACCTCCACAGACTGGGAGCTAAATACCCCTTCCTTAACTTGGGGTGTCAGATATTTAGTCTCAGCAATGACAGAAAAGTAACCAAGACACCTGAGAAACCTCCTAATTTCCACAGGACACAGGGCTTATCTGTACCAAACCTCTGCTTAAAAATAAAACTATTTCCCCAACTAGACTTTTCCAAGATCTTTGAAGATTGATCCTAAAAAGATTTCTATGGCTCCAGCACTCAGTGTACATGTCAGTACATTCAATATCTACAATAGAAAGTGCTGATAATATAGAGAGAAGGCATTCGTATCTACTTCAGGAAAGACTGAATGCACACGTGAGCACACAACATTGCATATCTGCTGGTGGAGGATGCCCTGCTACTACACAAGGGATGTTACAATTTATTCCCACTTTTGAAACAATGCGGCAAGAACTCAAGCTCAACACATTCTAAACTTAAGTGATTCCGTTTTGCTCCTTCATGTGCATCAAACTCAGTTAAGTGTCTGGTGTCTGAAGTGGTCCCTCGCAGCCCACGCGGCACTGTTCAGGCTTCTGTCCTTCCCTCATTCCTCAGGTCTTGTCTCACGTTATCTCCCTGGACTTGGCTTCCTGACCCACTCCCTCATCCTGCAAATGCTTAGTCATTCATTAAGCGCTGATTGGATGGAACACTTACTTGGAACGCCTTCCTTGGCACTGGCAAGGAGAGATCTGACCTCATCTTCCTTGAAGCATTTGCAAAACCTCACCTGTACCATCCCATGTCATGAACCCTACTGTCATTATTAGTTTACATCAGTATCTCTCACAAGTTCAGAAGCTTTGAAAACACAGAACCTTTTCACTTGCAGGTACGTGCAAATACTTGTTAAGGGGGCAAAGAATAAAAGCTGAAGGAAAAATTGAAAAGCAAACAAAAGAGGATCATTTTTAAAGCTACAGAAAAATTAGAGTAAAATGTAACACAATGTATATAAAATACAACCGAGAGGCAATTTGTAATGAAAATTCTTTCCTTGAAAATTTCTTAGAGTGTTTTAGATATGTTATGAATTTCCATTACACCATCACCCTGGACCCTGCATGCACATCGTCCCTGTCCATAAGAGGAGCTCATCCTCGCACTCCTTGTCCCTCTCCCATTACTTGCTCTCCAGCTTTTATATACCTCCTGTCACCTTTTTGTCTTCTCTCAATTCTGACACTTTACTCCACCGTGACTTCTGAGAACACTGTTTGGTCTATTTACACTGCTTGATCTTGGCTCCCTGGATATATTTTACTGACTGTTCCCCTACATCCTGCCTGTATCTGGCTTGTAAGAACGTGACACACACTCCCCACATTCATCCTTGAAGATGGATCATACTTGCTCTGAGGTGTATGGCTTGGCATCTTTCATAGAATTAAGTAGAAACCATACAAATGATTATGAATTTAGAATAGAGGAATTCAAAGAAAAGATAGGATAAAACTGATGATCAGTGGGCCAAAAACTAGAGTGATGAGGAATGTCAGCTGTACCTTACTAATAAAAGGAATTTCAAAAATATAAGAATTTTTGAACAGTCGTCGTCCTCCCTTTGCATAAAGGATCAAGCAAAAGGGAGAAGATTAAGTTTGCGAAAGTGTGAATGTGAGGGAGCACCTTCCTGCTGCAAGGGTTGCTACTGCTCGGAGGTGACGCTGAACTCCTCGTCCTAGGATTTGAAAAGTTTGGAAACTGCAGATCTCTAATGGCTGCAGTGTAGTTTGAAGCTTTTGACTATAACAAGTTGGAGACTTGCACTTTCCGTATTGATCTTTAAGGAGCTCGCTTAGTGTCCACAGACTTCCAGGGTGTCCCATGGCCTGGACTGCCTGTGACCCCTTTGCATGAAGGATTTGGCACAGAAATTGTTCTTTTAAATTCTTAGGAATGCAGAGGCCTAGAATAGTTTGGAAAATAGACTGTTCTCTTCCATGTCTTGTTTCAGAATCTTTAGAGGTCATTTGCTTGTGTTTTCTACGCTAGGTTTTCTTGTCCTCCTTCGTTAGTCTAGCGCTGCAGCTGGCAGCCGCTGAGACAATATGCGCTAAGTGATGTCTATTTTTAGAGGCATAAAAAGAACAAAAACAGATCGCTGGAGACTGTTCTAAAGGAGTCTCACAGTGGCTCTTTCTTTGGTATCAGTGTTGAAGCTTAAGATTATTTTAGAGAGAGAGATTGCCATCTGTGGCATTCCATGATATATGTTCATAGTGTCCTGGATTGGAGAAATGACCAAATCTCCTTTCTGAGAGCACAAATCAGCAGCTGAGCTACCATCTCACCAGGCAGCCCGCATTTCACTGCAACCTACGAGAGGCAAGTGCTTTATTTCCGAGCTTGTCTACTTCCTTCATTCCACCGACAGAGATGATAGAGGAAGAAGATAGGGGACTTACTTTCAGAAAGTGAAGGATGCTGTGGAATTCTAAGATACTCCTCTGGCTCTTTCCTAAAATATTTCTCAGGATCTAGAAGAAAAGCAGGCTTGTTCACCTCAGGCAACTCTGTCAGGGCTCCAATGTTTAGTGACCTAAATGGGCCTTCCCAAGAACAGATTTTAGGAAAGAACAGAGGAAAAAAGGAAAATAGTATTAATTCCTCATGAGGAGTTAGCACATTCCCGAGTTAACTGCTTTTGAGCACTAGCCTTCCTGTTACTCAGCTGGAGCAACTCTAAGCCTAATAAACACAGCTGTTTATTAAATCCAGAGCCCTTTCTGTTCAGAGGGACCAAAACTAATTGAAGGCTTTCTTTCCATTTATTTTGCTTTTCTGTTTTAGTATTTTCCCTTGAAAATGAATATTCTGAACCTTTTAAAAATCTCCAGTTTCTCTTTTATCTACCAGAAAATTGTATCCTTTGTGAAATGAAATCTATCTTTTCAGTGTTGAATTTAACAAGCACCTAGGATTTTGGATTTGCAAGTTCTCTAATGTACACCAGACATGTGTTGTTGACTCTATTAAGCATACAGTATGATGATAGGATTCTTATTTTAATCATGATCTTAAAAACACAAAGTTATGTGCAAAGTTGAACAGATTTGGCTTCATTTGATAAGGAGCTAGTGAAATAAGGATAACAAAAGCTTAAACAAGATATGAATTCATGTTGGGCAACTGAGTTTGGTGAAGGTAGGATCTGTGCTTTTGTCTGCACAGTAGCTCTGCAACTAGGACAAAGTTGATATTCAGTATGTGCTGTAGGGCAAGTCATGTCAGCGGTTCTCAAATTTTAACTGGTATAAGAACACACTGAATGGTTTTCTAAACCAGGGACTGCTATGTGCCACCCAGGTTTCTGACTTCATTAGGTTAGACAGATGAAGGTACTAGAAATTGCTTCTTGAAGAAGTTCTCTATTAATAGTGCTGGGCCAGTGACCACGTTTGGAGAGCCACTGGACTATGGCAAGCTAAAGAAGAAATATTTACAAGTTGTAAGGCTTTTATTACTATCATAAGACAGATTAAGTACTCGGGTTTTATATGCTTTAGTAATTTGCCTCAGTTTATTCAACTGATAACTGACCAACCACAGATGAGTATGCTTGCTGCAAAGGCCATACTTCACAAAAATAACAATGATAGCAACATCACTAGTAATTACATTGTATTGAGTTTCTATAATATAGTAGTCAAAGTGCTTACATATAATATCCCGTGTAATCCTGATGAAACTATTACTCTGCGGAGTATATTAGTTTACAAATGGGCACAGAATGTTTACAAATTATTATGCAACTTTTGATGGTGAAATTTCACCTAAAATTCCAAAGTCAACATACCTGCTTTAGGAAAGTATCCCTTTAGCCATGAGTTTAAAGAAAAGATTCATAGACAATAGAATTTCAGGAATGATTCACATCTATCTTTTGAAATAATATACTTAAATATGGTAATGATTCCTTCGTTTCAATCAATTTTGGGGGCTGGGAGGAGCAGGGTGGGAGGCAAGGAGTCTCTCTATGTTGCCCACACTGGCTGCAGTCCCCTGAGCTCAAGCTATCTTCTCATCTCACCTTCCAGAGGGCTCAGACTACAACATGCTCCTCCTTGCCTACATGTCAATTTCTTTCTTTAATATCCTTTTATGGTCAGCCAAAACTAGACTAACATACCCTATTCTGTGTAGCTTTGATATTTCTGGGAGAGAAAAATAGTTTTTATTCATCTTCATTTTTTATTTAAATTAAATGTACTGTTCACTGGCATGTGAAAACAAAAAAGTACATATTATTGGAGTAACAATAGTATTTTGTGACATATATGCATTATGCAATATTTATATCAGGTTAAACATATCCATATCCTCAAATACTTATCATTTCTTTATGGTAAATGGATTCTAAATCTTTCCATTTTGTTTAAATGCACAGCACATGTTATCTGCAGATGACAACGCTGTGTAACTCAGCAGCAGCTCTTGCGCTTACCCAGCTGTGACTCAGTACTCACTGACTGTGTCTTGGTGCTCACTGGGTAGCTAGGCTCTTCCCAGGCCTCCCTACTTATTCTCTCCCCAGCCTCTGGTCACCGCCACTGTGCTTCCAACTGTTATAACCAACTCTACTAGATTCCACATGTAATTGAGGTCATTTTTGCAGTTACTTTTCTCATTGCTGAAACAAATCCTCAATATCCAGTGTTAAAGGAGGAAAGCTCATGGTTTGTGGAGGTTTCGGTCCTTAGTCAGCTAGCTCCAAGGCAGGCAGAGGCGTTGCAGAGGGAAAATAGTCCATGACAAACAGGCAGGAGCCAGCAAAGCAGCAAGCAGGGGCATCAGCGAGCCTCTCCCTTGTACGCCTTCCAGGTATCTACATTTAGGGTGGGACCACCCACACCCAGAACTATGCTAAACCAATCAGTGGATAAATTTAGTAATCACTCCCTTAATCCCACCAACACAAATTCTAGATCCAGCCACCTCTGAACAACCCCACTGAAGACTGTGAGGCTTAGGGGCTCTCTGGACACAAGCAGAAACATCGATGTACTATTAAGTCTTTCTGTTCCTCATTTATTTTAATATTTCCAGTTCTGTCCATGTTTTTACTATTCGTATGTCTTAAACACTTAAGGGAAAGTATTAAAATTCAAGTGCTACATATTTTAGAATTTTTTCTTTTCTTTCCCCCTTTTTTTTTTTTCTTTGGTATTTTTAGGGAAGGGTCTACAGGGTGCTCAGGGTCTCACTACCAGTTTACAGCCTCCCAAGAGCTAGGATTGCAGGTACATACCACCATGCCCAGTCTCAATTGTCCTCTCAGTGCACCCCGGAGGCAAGGCCAGCACAGCAGGCCCAGGGATCAAACCTCTGGCCCTTGCACCTGCTATCAGGTGCTTTAATGTTCTGAGCTATTTGACCAGCCCCTAGAAATTATATAGGAGGCACTGTACATGTGTTATGGCTTAGAACTTAGAATTGTACCTCATACTGTACAGCTTTGAATGAATGACACATATCTTAGTCTCCAATTCCTCCTTTGTGAAGCTGAAATCATAGAACACTGCCTATGTTTACTAAGCAGTACAACCAGTCCTCAAAAAATTATTACAGTATATACAGTGCTACGTCAATTCACAAACCTATTGTTTTATGACTTGAGGAATATGGCCACGTTTGTGTTTGGCACCTAAGATGGAGTTCGTGAACAGAAGCAAAATACGTAAAATGTTTTTGTTTGAAAACCAAAGTGTTTATGAACAGAAACCTTTGTAATTTGAGGTGTTGTTCTATTTCTCTTATTCACTACAATGCATAAAACAACAATGTTATAAAAAATTAGCAACAGTGATTACTTACTGGCTGCTGTTCGTATAATTTCACCACAGTAAAGTTTACGTGAGTTTTTCTTATAGGTATTTCTTTCCTTGTACTTTATACCTAAACTTAGGTCTTCAGATGTTCTGACACTGAAAAACAAATTATGATGAAATACAATATTAACTACAACAGTGAGTATACAATTTCTAGCTATAATTATATATTATCTTACAAAATTTTTCTATCCCTGAGTACTTAGTGATACTAGTTTATCCTGATCAAGCCAAATCTCTGAATACAATGTCTGCCACTCAGGTAATGATAAAAGTAAGAGCCAGATAAGCTGAAATTCTAGATAAGCAAAAACTGTTACCATACCAAATGGAAATTCAGAGAAAAGTTGTACAGAAGAGCATTGCATAGGAAGACATACGCACTAGCCTCATAAATGACGTGAGCAATGAAAAATAAACCTCAGCAGTCTATGCCAACGCCCTTTTATCCAAAGCTATGGTTAGATCTTTGCTTGTAATGCAATACCAGACTGCTCAGTGTTTATGAGGCCTACTAGTAGCAGGAACCCACAGAAAATATTTCTAGCACTAGCACACAAAGAGGGAAATCATTACATTGCTCAATGAAATACTGTTAGAAAGAAAGAAAACATGATCTGAAATACTTAACATTTACTATTGAAGACTCAACAACTTGTGTTACCAAAATTCAGTATCAGCGTCTTGGGAGCTTTAGACTTGAAAATACAGTCAATTCCCTCAAATCTTGGAAAACTCTGGGGAGCGTGACTGCCTTCTTTTGATTCTTTTCTCTGATTATATGGCCTTACCTAGTTTCCAGGCTTCTGGCCCTAACTTTTATTGACAGTTCAGCTACTTGTTTTACAGCCTTGAAAAGTTTCCTGTATTCTCGGCTCCAAATTTCCTCCTATATAATGGGGCTGTTGCTATAGTTTTTAAAAAGAGGTAGAATGAATGAAAGTATAGTGATATGTCTTAAAAATAATACTGTTGTGTGTGTTCACTTTCCTTCTTCATTTCCTTCTATTCTATTATTCCTGTGTCTCACAAACTCAGTTTAAAATATTAATGCAAGTAAAATGAAATTTATGTATCTCTTTTAAAGTTAATATCAGGTGATGTTTTTATAGCTTCAAGTAATAATTTATTGATGATTTTTATACATAAGTAAACTTTTGCTTATAGAATATTTCTTAGGATTACAGAAAAATTGAAACAATAGTACCAAGTTCTTGTATAACCTTCACTAAGTTTTCTGTTATTAATATTTTGCATCACCCTGCATCACAATTAAGAAATTCCTATTTGAACATTATGGTGAATTGAACTCCAGATTTTATTAGGTATTGTCTAATTTTTTTCCTAATGTCCTAGTTCTATAATGTCAAAATCCCGAGCACCACAGACTGTACCGCCCTGCTCCCAGGTGCACTGAGCCAGCCACCAAGTCCCGGCCTGGTCTGTAATCCCAGCATGGGGAGGCTGAAAACGGGAGGATTACTGTGAGTCTGAGCTGTACAGCGAGGCCCTCTACCAAATACACAAAAATAAACAAGATCAAAATGCCAAAATCTCATTATTTATCCAAACCTTGAGTATCCTCTGGCCTAAAAGAGTTCATCATATTTTTCATTTTTATCAAGATCTTGACAGTTCTGAGAACCGCTTGTCAGATTTTTCTGGTGGAATGACTCAATTCATGTTTCACTGATGTTTTTCTTGTGGTTAAACTGGAGTTACTGGTTGTTCAGAGGCAAGCAACAGAGGTGAAGCCCTATTCTCATCATATCTGCTCAAGGGTGCAGGCATGGACCTGACCTATCAGTGCTGACGCTGACTAAGCCTGATGACCAGCCCACACTGGTTATCAAGGGCACGGTAATAATGGCTCACAGTGCTCCTTGAAATGTTACTTTTTCTTTGGAAGACAGCTGCTAGCCTTGGCCTACTCTTACAGGGAGAATGAGGAGTTAGACAACATTTCTTGAGTGAAGGGGACTTCTCTATAAGTTATTTGTGATTATGGAACTTTTAAGGAAGCCTTGCCATTGAAAAGGCATAGGGCATGTGCGTAATTCTCTAAGCACACTGGATTGGCTTTCCTTACAATACATCCTCTCCTATAAATAAACTTTATTTTTTAGCTATAGCCTGGTTTGGATTATAAGAATTACCATTTTAAAATAGTAAGAGAAGCTGTAATGAGAAGAAGTCAGTGGTGAATACTGGAAAGGCATCTGCGATGTATTTAGTCCTTGTAGTTATTAAATTATGAAAATGAATTTTAGCAGAAAATCCTTGTAGGTATGAACTGAGATATAAAAGGTTGAGGGGTCAACTGTAGCCAGATTCCAAAAGGCAGAAAGACCAACAACACTAAACCTAAGCGTGACTCTCCTCTAGGACTACAATGAGAGTTAAGAATTAAACACATCTTAGAACAGTGTATGGAATATGGTAAGAGCTCTAAAAGTACTCGCTACTAAATAGGACTTTCTCAAAGCAGGGAGTTTCCACAGCTCCCTATTGCTAATTATAATACTGTTGGGAATTCTTTGAATAAGAAAGTGAGGAGAAGAGCTAAACAGTTCAGCAAGTTAAATTGCCTGCAAGCAGGTGCAGGGGCTGGGGTTCAATCCCCAGACCTGCTAGCCCCACCCCTGGGGGCACACTGAGATGGCAATTGAGACTGCGTGTGGTGGCGCACACCTGTAATCCCAGCTCTTGGGAGGCTGTAAACAGGCGGATCACTATGAGTCTGAACTAGTAGTGAGACCTTCAAAACCCTGTAGACCCCTCCCTAAAATACAAAATAAATAAACAAATAGAAAGTGAGGAGCATGATATATCATTGCTGCAGATTTTTAAATACACTTGTCAGTCATCCATGTGTTTTATTTCATATAAAGCCTAATTTAAAATGGGACTTTAACATATTATATATTTTTCCTTAATTTTCTAATTCACCTTTTTTCATGAATTATACTAACAGAATAAATGTATAATCAATAACATATAAGTAATTGTAAATCTCAGTTCCCTCCTAACAATAATATTGAGTGTAGAACACTAAAATGTAACATGGTTAAGAAACATTTGGGTCTAGGGATATAACTCAGCAGCAAAAGCACCTGCCTGGCAATTGTAAGATCCTGAATTCAATTCCTAGTTAAAAAAAAAAAAAGAAAGAAAAAAGAAACATTAATTTGAGCCGGGCGTGGTGGCGCATGCCTGTAATCCCAGCACTTGGGAGGCTGAGGCAGGAGGATTGTTGTGAGTTCGAGACCAGCCTGAGCTACAAAGTGAGCTTGAGGCCAGCCTGAACTGCATAGTGAGACACTGTCTCAAAAAGACCAAAAAAAAAAAAAAAAAAAAAAGAAACATTAATTTGAAATGTGTCTTTTCCTATGTATAAACTTAATAGAAATTAATGGAAATTTCTGTTTCAGGCCTCATCTTATTTTTTTTATCTTAGTTTCTAATAACATTGTTCCTAAATAAGCAACTTTTTGATAGTAGATAAGAGAAAATGTGTCCAATAATAGAAAAGGAAATAGATTTGCTTTCTGTTGCCCTAAAATAAAAATGAAGAGAAATGTATCAAAGTTATACAAATGGATAGACTGGATATAGCATTAGAAACACTTTCTAATAAACAGTGGCTTAGTAACAGAGAATATCTGCAAAATAATGAAGCAGTGCATTGCATTGCATATGCATGATTCAAAAATATCATAGAGTAGTGTGCTTCTAAAAGATGCAAAGAAGTTAGTCTCGATAGACTTCTAAAACCTCTGGCAGATTTATTACTGAATTACTGTCATTTATTATGAATTGACTGATAATAATTAATAATTTTAATAATGTGCACTCTCACAATCCATAAACACAAGTACAAACAATTACAAGTTATCATGGCAGTAGTTTTAAATCAATAGTAGCATCTAGTTTTGGTTGAGAGGCAGGATAAACATTCCACAGACTGCTGTAGAGTGATACACATTTCCAGACAGCAATTTCAGCAAAATTAGCCAAAGGCTTTTAAATCTTTTGCTCAGGAATTTCACTTCAAAGAATTTGTTCTAATGATGAATTCAGTGGGGTACTCTAATACGTGCATACGAAGGTACTCATGGGAATACTTCTGAGCTACAATGTGTGAACAGCCAACATGTTAAAAAGAAGAGTTAAAAACTGCATGATACATTCCTAGGGAGTCATTATGCATATTGATGTAAATAGAAATTTATATTAATTAATACAAAAATGTGACTTATTGAACTTTTTGAATGATGAACAGGTTAGAAACTGAATATAAAAGACCTGCTTTATGGAAGTTGTATTGGTTTATTTTCCTAAATGTGCTCAAAGCAGTCTAAAAGGAAGATGCCTAAATGTGGCTGTGATTTTGCTACAGGGAATCCTTTTCATCTTTTTCATTTCCTTGTTTGTACTTCAAACTTTTCACATAATCAAAATGTATTATTTTGCACTACAATATTCTAAATGTCTGTTTCCTACATTATTTATGCAAGTATAATTTTCCAAAGTAAAATAATTTTGTGTGAGCTCATAAAACAGATATTGCTACAGATTAAGAAAAATCCATGCCCACTACAGCTTTTGCTTCATGTCTTCATTACTTTATATTTTTTTCTTTTCTAACAATAGTATAATTTTTGTGGAGTTGAGGGAAGGAAGAATTCTATTTCTCTGCATCAATTGTTAATCTAGCACTAGGACTCCCTATCAGTCCTTTAAAGTCTTCATTCATAGGTGTAGAGAAGTCTTCACCTCCCCCGGACTGACACTGCAGGCTGCTCTTTCCAATCTGGCTGCTTCCCACACTCACAGTAAACATGTTCTAAGCACGACGGAAAACCCAGTGTCTATGGATAAACCAGGTCACATGCGCCCAGATTTTTATTCTGGAAAGATAACATTAGGTGTTAATAAAAGACTGAAGTTTGAAATCAAAACATTTCTAGGGCAGGCCAGATAGCTCAGAGAATTAAAGTACCTGCTTAAGCAGACACAGGGGCTAGGGGTTCAATCCACAGGCCTGCAATGCTGGCCCTGCCCCTGGGGTGTGCTGAGACAGCAATTGAGACTGGGAGTGGTGGTGCACACCTGTAATCCCAGCTTTTGGGAAGCTGAAAACAGGAAAATCACTACAAGTCCGATTGTGTAGTGAGAGCCTGTAGACCCTGCAGACCCTACAGGAAATATAAAAAAGAGAGAAAGAAAGAGAAAAAAAGAAAGAAGAAAGAAAGGAAGGAAGGAAGGAAGGAAGGAAGGAAGGAAGGAAGGAAGGAAGGAAGGAAGGAAGGAAGGAAGGAAGGAAGGAAAAACATTTCTTCATATTTCTTATTTCCTGCATTTTCTATTGTCTTCTTTTCCCATCTACATCTTTTATAAGCATTCTTTTCTGTTCATCTAAACATATTCCACTTGCAAACACACTTTCCAAATATGCTTTTTCCTTTTTAGTATATCTAACTTCTCATACACACTTTATTTTGTTTCATTTTATTATATAAAAATGATAACTGGCGTAAATTTCACCTTGACTTTACTAATCTGATTAAGTAAGGAGCATACTGTTCAGAAAATATTTAATGAGGGAAAAAAGGACTTCTTACTAGGTGGAAGGTGCACAGGGCATTTGAGAGCTGACAACTTTAGTGTGCTGTGCCACCTGCATAAGATTCTGGAAGAAAAGGTGACGGATGCACCTGATAAGTCAATTTAGAGGACACATTTTTAATCATTTTCTTTCATTTAGGTTAGTAAGGCCACAATGACATTATTCTCAACCATCTCTTTATTATAGCTCTAAAATTATTTCAATCCAGTCATGAGTCAGAAAGAAATAGATATTTTAGAGGTTACAGGCACTTTTTAATGAATTATTTTGTCATTTGAGAAGTTTATGATACAGTAAATTTTCCATCTCCTGTTTACATACCTTCCCCAGCTTACAGAGTGAAATTATTCTGTGTTCCTATTTAATCCAATAAATAACAAAGCTGCAGCTTTATGACAAATCCATGAATTTAAAAATATAATAGCCCAAATTTTTATTTACAATGATCAAGAACAACAGATATAAAATGAAACTAAGAAACAAGTAAAAAGTTTAAATTATCAATTTTTGAATCCAAAGAAGGGCAGTATGTGCTTTTTTTAAAGTATTTGGTACAGGGTCTCACTCTGCAGCTCAGACTCAGAGTGATCCTCCTGTTTTCAGCCGCCTCAGTACAGGGATTACAGGTGTGCATCACCATGCCCAGACTCAGTGGCCAGCTCAGCGTGCTAGAGATGGGACTGGTGCTGCATATGTTGGCAGGTGTTGAAACCCAGTCCCTGCACTTACCTAAGTGGGTGTTTAGTCCACTGAGCTTTCTGGCTAACCTAGGACAGTGATTTTTTTATTATTATTATTTTTTATTGAAGAACAAATAGCAATGAGACAGTTTCAAGACAAATTAGCAGGGCAGATTCAACAAATCAGTACATTGCAAAATGTTTTCATAATTCATACAAGGTGCACACATGATATTATACTTACAGGCATTATTATAGCAGATGTCTCTAATCAGTGAATAAAGGGAGTGCAGCTCTATACCTATCTTATTTCTCTACAGCTGATTTATATCACAGATTCAATTATTAATGCCCTCTACCTTGTTATCTCCCCAGTGTCTTTCCATAGTACTAGAAGCCAACATAATATCTTGTCCAACCACTATTAGTGCAAATCTTGCTTCTCATAGAATTATGCAGAAGCACAGCATATTTATCCTAACTGTACTGTTTATATACACATCATGATTCTTCCTTTGTATCCCCCCCTTTTTTTGTGTCTAGACCTGTCAGGGATGTACACTCCATTGTCATTAAACCAATTTAGGTGCCTGAACTCTGCAACACAATCCAACACAGTCCAGCATTCCACATTAATAGTGAGTTATGTGAAGAAGTTGTTGACCATAGCCATTTACAGCTCAATTAATTATTATGGTCCCATGTTATATACCTCATTTTTATACTTTTTGGCTGGATGGTTAAGACCAAGACAGATCAAGACCTATATACCAAAAGATGCAGCTTTTTGTTTTTGATGAGGTCAGTGAAGTCCTCTCAGGGTTTACCTTGTAATCCTATACCTTACTCTGTAGATCCTTTGTCTGTGTCATCCATGTGGATGAGTCACAGCCAATGCTTGACCAGTTTGCTCTCTATGAGAGCCTGAAAGAAAGTTTTCTCTCCATGTGACTCTCCCCAGGCACACTATACTTCATCAGTCTTTTTTCTCTGTGGCTCCATCCATAATCTCCTTGATCAGAAAATTTGGGGCACACTGAGTTTCATGATGTTACAGTACAGGTTCTCCTATGCCCAGAGACTTCACTGACCTTGAAAGGCTAGAGCCAAAATGTTGGCTGGCCTTGTGGCTCTTCTATTTCTCTAATTTTGATCTGTGGACTTAGGTTGCTAACCATCCAGAAGAAAAGCTGATTAGTACCCTAAACGACAGGATATGCTGTTCAGTTTGCCCTAACTATCTGACTCAATTGTCTTTAGTTGTTGTTGTACATTTCTATTTGTATTTCTTCTTTTGACTTATACTAGGAAGACTATACAATATTTGCACATGTGTGTCTGGTTTATTTCACTTACGAGTATGTGTTCAAGTGGCATCCACTTGGGTAGTGGTTTTTTAACCAGATAATTGAGCATGTCATGGAGAATGAGAAGCTAGTACACTGGTTAAAATAGCCATGCTAGTGTATGTTTCCAATACATAGTATTTATATTTGCACTAAGGGTTTGGCTGTGTAATGTCATCTTTATCATTTCACTTCCTCTCTCTTGTCACCTCCCTCCCCCATTCCTGTCTTCCCCTTCTCATCTCCAAAGCATCTGTCTTCCTATTCCCTGCCATCACTTCTTTATTTTACTCTGTAATTTATTTGCATCTTGGATTTCTCAAATAAGAGAAATCATGTAATGTTTATCTCTAGCTTTTCTAGTTTCACTTAACTTTATAAAGTTAAGATCCATTGATTTTCTGGCAAACAACATAATTTCACAATTCATTGAGCATGCCTTTCTATTAATTTATCTGCTTATGGACATCTAGATTGTTTTCAGAGTCTTATTTTTATGTATTGCATACTACATCAATTATGGATATGTAGGTATCATTAAAGTGTATCTTTAACTCTCAAAAAGCACCCTAAAATCCCAGGAGAGGGATATCCGAGTCTAATAGAACCTCTAATTTGGGATTATGAGGAATTTCCATGCTACTTTTTGTCTTTCCTTATTTTATTCTCCCATGAACAATTTTAAAATGTTCGGTTTCCCCCACAGCCTCGAGATGTGTGTGTGTGTGTGTGTGTGTGTGTGTGTGTGTGTGTTTGGTGTTCTTGATATTATTTCTGGAGTACAATGGAATTTTAGTATTGTTTAATTTTCATTTCCTTGATGACAAAAGCTGATAAACTTTCTCTAGGTACTTATTGGTCATTTGTACTTCTTTTTAGGAGTGACTATTCAGTTCATTTGCACATTTTTAAAATTCCAGTTTCTGGGGGGTTAATTTTTTGAGTTCTTTATTTGTTCAAAATATTGGCTCTCATCCCCTACGAGCTATGCCATGCCTATCCCCTGGGAGCACTGAGACAGGGATTAAGAGTAAGCATGGCAGCATTGCCCTATAATCCCGGAGCTTGGGAGGCTGAAAACAGGAAGATTACTATGAGTCTGATCTATGTAATGAGATCCAATAGACCCTGTACTAAATTTTAAAAAATTGTTTTTTAAAAATTGGCTGTCTATCTGAAGAGTGACAGACAAAAGTTTCCAATTTCTGTAGGTTGTCTCTCCACTCTGTTGATGGTTTCCTTTGATGTGGAGAAGGATTTTAATTTGATTAATCCTGTTTGTTGATTCTTAATATCATTTCTTGTGAAGTAGGAGTTCTCTATTTAGGAGCACAGGCTGGATCTAGGGCTTCAGGTTTTTCCCCTACTTCTTCTTCCAGCAGTTTCAAAGCTTCTGATTTTATGTATATCTTTGATCTGTTTTCATTTCATTTTCATGCAGGGTGAGCCATATGAATATAAGTTAATCTTCACCTGGTCAACGAGTTTTCTCAGCATCATTTATTAAAGAATTATGTCTCTTCCAAAGTATATCTTGGCTCTTTGTTCAAAATCAGATATCTGAAGGTTCAAGGAGTTGATTCTGTATCTTCTACTGTATTCCACTAGTCTGCTTGTCTGGATAGCAGACTGGGGAGACAGTTCAGTGGATAAGCACCTGCCTGGTAAGCACAAGGTCCTGGGATCGATCCCTGGTACCTGGATACTAAAAAAACCCATAATAATAATTACATGTCTATTTTTAAATGCCAGTACCATGTTCTCTTTGTTACTGTTGTATGACTTGAAATCCAGAATTGGATTCCTTTTGTTCCTGGTATCTTCTGGCTCTACACATGATAGAATTTTTTTCTAGTTTTGTAAAGAATATTTCTGATAATTTTACAGGAATTACATTAATTCTGTATATTGCTTTTAACTAGGCCATTCAATATTAGGTCTTCCTACCCAACCACTGTGGATGCCTTTTCAGCTTTTAATGCCTCTTCAATTTCATTTTTTAAAGTTCTGTAGGGTTTTTTTTGAAGAGATCTTTTACAACCTTGGTTAAACTGATAACTAGGCATTTATTTTTTCTCTTTCTGAAGATAAATCACTAGTCAGATTTACCAAATGCAAGGATAAAAGGATAAATTCCTAAGTATATATAAGTTAACAAAACTTTGACCAAGAAGATATAAAATCCTTAAGCATACTAATAAGCCATGAACCAGATGCATTAATAAAAATAAGTTATGAAAATAAAAACAAGTTAGATTCAGGGGATGAATGTGGAAGTGTTTCTTCCCTTTCAAGTACATGCAAAGCCTTAAAGAATATTTGGATTAGTTTTTTTCCAAAGTTTTGGTAAAATCCAGTGATTAATGCATACATTGGTAGTCAGTGATGTCCATTGTAATTTCATCTGTTTCATTTCTAATTATACTAATGTAGGTCTTCTCTTGCATTTGGTAAATATAGCTAGTAGTTTATCAATCGTCTTTTTGCTTTAAAAGGACCAATTCATTGATTTAGTTGATCATTTGTATGGCTTTTATTGACTCCATTTCATCAATTTTCACTTTGTGATTCTACCATTTCTTACCTTCTACTCATTTTAGGTTTATATTTTTCTTGTTTTTCTAAGACCATAAGATGCATCATTATGTTATTTATTTGGAGTCATTCTGTTTTTTTAATAGAGGCTGAAAGCTCTCATCTTAGAGATGCTCTCATCTTAGAATGCTCTCATTCTATTCCACATGTTGTATTTCCATTATCACTGTACTCTAGGAATTTTTAAATTTCTTTCCTGTGAAATATTCCTAAATCAGAATCTTTAATAGTTGCTTCATTCATTTAGGAATATGACAAGAGGAGCTACAATCCATCTTCTGTTATAGTTCTAAATCGCAAAATCCTTTTACCTGAAAGTAAAATGCCACTTGACATTTCAACAAGCTAAATTCAAGGAAGTGAAAAAACAAATACCAATGTGTAATTTAGTGCAGCAAGATCTTCAAATGAAAAGATTTTATTACATCTTTTTGTCATCAAAGGTCCAAAAAGTCTAAAAGCAAAATAATTAGCAGCTTTGAAAACATACATTCCTGGGGCCAGGGATATAAGTTTCCTTGGCAAGCTCAAGGGCCTGAGTGCGATCCCCAGTTCCACCAAAAACAAAACATAAAAACATGTATTCCCATATTCTAAAGCCAGGTGTTAGAACCTCACTCAGGATCAATTCACTAATCCTGTGATGGTTACAATAACTCCCATCCTAAGGTAGAAATAGAAACAGGGTGGAAATTATCCAAGAGAGAGAGAAAGATGCACATAGAGGCCTGGTCCTGGAGAGAGTAGGAAAGCATCTTTCTTTTACAGTTCTAGCTTCAAGCCATACTCAATAGTCGATGAAATTAAGGTTCACCACTTAGGATAACCATTAGAAGGACATACTGGATCAATATCTCACTTGTACCAGCAAAATTTCTACTAGCAAAATGCTCTTGATGCTTTTCAACTGGGAAGAGATTGGATGAGAAAGTGATACATCACTTTGCTGGTACAGTAAAGATGTATGAGTTTCTTATGGGCCAAACAGGAGCTAACCCAATAGATAATATGAAAGAAAATTATCCTGATACAGAGAAGTTGTTGATATAGTAGAAAAATCATATCGATACGAGCTATTTAAGGTGAGACACAGCAAACATTCAAAGCTGTACTGGTTTGGAAATGTCAACTCAAAAGTCCCTGAGGTGGCCATCAAAAAACTCTCAACTGAAAGAGTAAGTTTTGCCAAATGCCAAGTCTAAAGAACAGCAACAGAAATGTGCACCTTCTTCACAATCCTCCTTTATCCATCCTGCATCCTCAGTAAATGGGAAACGAAGACCAGAGAGTGACAGGAGAGAAGGAAGGATGGATCTTGCTGTGCCATTCTGCCTTTGCAAGATGAAAGTCACAGTAGCATTGAACTGAAACAGGGTGACAGTTTTATAAAAGAACTATTTTGTTCAGCTCTAAATAATCTCATTTTCTTTGCTCTCTTGGACTAAGTAATTAATCAAAAGTACTAAATTCTTTTATTATTCTTTATTTAATAGGTTCAAATAACTGCTTCTCTAAGAGTTCTGCATTCTAACTGTGTATGTATATTAAATATTCGTTTTATCAATGTTTATGAATATTTCTACCAAATTGAAAGCCAAATGGCTTCACTGGTAAATTTTACCAAATCTGGTTTTTTTTTTAGTACTAAGGATTGAATTTAGGACCTTATACATGCCAGGCAGGCACTTATGCCATTGAGCTGTCTTCCCATCCCTATCAAACCTTTAAGGAAAAAGTGAGAACAACTGTCTGCAATCTGTTCCAAAACAGAGAAGAGCAAGAGCACTTTGCAACATTCTAGTCACAATCTGCATAACTCTCACATCAAATCATAAAAAGCTCAATAAAGAAAAACTAGACACTGATACTTGTCATGAACATAACTACAAAAATCTGCAGCTCCAAAGCAGCAGCAAATTGAAGGCCAGGAGATAGTTCCATGGAATAAGTGCTTGTCTGGCAAGTGCAAGGTTCTGAGTTCAATTTCTGGTACCACCAAAAAAAGAAATTCTTTCTTTTTGAAATTGACTGCAATGGTGAATAAAAAGAATTAAATACTTTAGCTAAGTGGGATTTATTCCAGATAGGCAAGACTTATTGTGAAGTTTAAGCTTAAATGACCACTTATTTCACTTGAGAGGCACCCTGGGAATTAGTAAAGCACACTGTGGGTGTGTCTGGGTGGGTCATGCAGGCATCACCTTGACAACCATGTCTTGTATCTTCCTCTCTGCCCTGGCTCTGTTTCTGACTGTCCTGAAGCAGCCTTGCTTGGCCACACTCTTCTACCATGATGTTCCGGGCATGGGTCCACGTGTGCATGAACTGACTGCTGTGAAACTGTAAGTCAAGTCAGTCTCTCCCCCTTTCAGTTGTCTATGATTGGCACTTGGTCTCCATGACAGCAAAACTGACCAACATGTGAATTCACCATTTGCAAATAAATTAATACAATACATCACATCAACAGGCTAAAGAAGAAAAATCATATGATCATATCAAGCGCAGAAAAAGCATTTCACAAAATTCAACACCAATTTATCATAACTTTCATCAAAGAAGGGAATAGCCTAACCTGAATTTTAAAAACCTATAAAAGACCTACAGCTAATGTACTTAATGAGATGCCTCAGGAGCCAAAAAGGGACACTACCACCACTTACCATTGTGATTCACCATAACCAAGGTCCTAGCTGATACAAAAATATATAAAAAGGAAATGAATGTATTTAATTACTTAAAAGAAAGTGATACTATATAGAACTGAACAGGGCAGTAAAATTACTGAGCTCTGATACTGTCTTAGTGAGCTATACAAACAAGGAGCAAGGCATAAGGCAATCTTCCTTTCCTTAAAAATGGCATCATTGTCTCTGTAGAAAATCCAGCCAGATGTGGTAAGGCATGCCTTTAATCCCAAAACTCATGAAACTGAGGCAGGAGGAACTCTATGAGTTTAAATACAACCTGAGTTACATAAGCAAGTTGAAGGCCAGCATGGTCTACAAACTGAGACCCTGCCTTGAAATAAAAATTCAATAATTATTTGTCTGTTTGTTTATTTTGGGGGAGGATGTTGTTAGTTTGTTTTGGTTTTCTTCTGAGGCAATGTCTCACTATACAGATCAGACTAGGCTTAAATTCACTATGTTGTCCAGGCTGAGCTCTAACTTGTAGAGATCATCCTGCCTCAGTATCCCAAGAGCTAGGACTACAAGCATACTCAATCAGACCAATAGAAAATCCAATAAACATTATCTGTTGTTCCTGACCTGATATATAGATTCAATATAATCTCAATCATAATCTCAATCTCAGTCATGTCTAGCAAAATATTTTGTGTATATCTGCAAACTCACCTAGTTTATATGAAAAGACAAAAGATCTAGAAAAGCCAATAAGATATTCAAGAACAGACATTATCTGATGTCAAGACTATCTGATGACAGTAACTAAGACATTCACATGATGGTAAAAGAGTATACAAATATAGCAGCATAGTGGAACAGAGACCAAAAATAGACTACTCACACAAATACAGTATATTGGCTACATAGAGTTTCATTATTCACAGAAGCCAAACTGTAGAAGCAATCAGGATGTCTTTTAACAGTGATAGACAAACTGTGGTACATTTGTACCAAAAAATATTATTCAATCACAGCATAAAATGAGGTGTGAAGTCCTGGTAAGATACTGAGGAATGTTAAGTGCATATAGCTAAGGGAACAAATATGACTAAGAAGTCTGTTCATTGTGTGACTGCAGTGATATGACAATCTGAAGTGGACAAAATGAAGAAGAATAGAACATCAGTGGTTGCCTAGGTTCAGGAGGAAAAATCAATGGATCTATGAAGGAAGAGGATATAGAATTACTGAGCTCTGATACTGTCTCAGTGTACTATACAAACAAGGAGCAAGGCTTAAGACAAACAATGGTACTGAGTTTCATTAATAGTAAAGTATCAGTATTTTACATCAGTTCTAGTTAATATAGTGTACATTGCACAACTTTATATGCGGAGGCAGGGTGAAGATTATATAGAAACTTTTTATACAAATTTTTCTCTAAACCTAATAAAAAGACATTATATGCACATAAGTAGAAAAAATTTTTTCTGTAAACCTAATAAAAAGACACGATGTGCACATGAGTAGAAAGAAAAAATTCAGTGAACTCAAGAAACACTAAGGGCCAGCGAAATAGCTCAGCAGACTAAAGCACCAGCTTAGGTAGAATAAGAATACAGCAGCCAGGGTTTGATCCCCAGGGCATGCTGAGGCAGCTATCGATGGCTTGGGAAGCTGCAAACAGGAGGATTACTATGAGACCAATCTGTGTAGTGAGACCCTGTAGACCCTGTACTAAATACATAAAAAGGGGGAGGGGGTGCGGGGAGATAGCTCAATAGAATAAGAGCTTGCCTGGCAAGGACAAGGGCCTGAGTTCAATCCCTGGTTCTGCCAAAAAAAAAAAAATCAAAAGAAACACTAACTAGATACATACCTGAGAATATATACACAGACAACTTAAAACACATACACAGCTGCAGCATCATTCACAGGACAGACAGAGCACAGAAGAAGAATAATCAAGCCAGCTTGATTTATTATGCAGACTTCAGTGAACAGTTGTTTTTTTCTTTTTTTAACATCTGGGTTTTACTTAGAACAACTTACATGGATGTTGCAGAGTCATCTTTTTCTTGTTTGTTAAGTAGTAAATTTTTTGTTGAGTCTAAATATGACTCTTCTTTAGAATATGAATTGTTTTCCTTCATGTTTTCTTCTTGCATCTCACTTTCCATTAAGTTTGTATGTCTTTCAATAACAGAAAAGCAGGTTTCAATATTCCAGTGTTTTGCCTGAAATAAAGAAATGTATCTAATTTTTGTATCACTTGTTTTTACCAAGTGTGTATGCATATTTACCATGTGCTGGATTACTAATTTAAACTTCTATGTACACACACTTATCAAAGAGATGATTTCTGTCTTCAGGGACCTTGCACTCTTACCAGGAAGATGAAATATATTCATTTAACTTTAGTAATGGTAGAAAATTAGAAGTGTCATAAGAAACAAAGTTCTCTTCAGAGGTAATTTTTTGTAATTCTGTCTTCAAAGTCTTGAATACCCACAACATACACATCCTAAAAATAAAAATGCTCTTTTATTGAAAAATTTACAAGATTAATCTGTTCTGTTACATTCTTTTTATCCTACCTTTTAAAGATAAAAAACAAGTTATTTCAATTATTAAATATTTTCTCCCAGCAAAATATATGATTTTTTTACATATTCTTGACAATAATTCTTAATATGCATCCATTAGGGAAATTTCTCCATTGGCAACCCATTTCATGTTCTTACTACAAGACTGGTCATTCACACAGAAATACAGAACACAGTCTGTATGTGACATATAAGAGGGTAATACATTCCAAATTTATTTAGCTAGCTACCCTAAAAATTTTACAGCCTTGTCTTACAAAGTAAATGCCTAAAAGGTCTAGTAAGATAATGTCACTGAATGATCGAACCTTTCTATAAGATGATACATGGATAGTAAATATCAAATGAAATTTACTTCTGTATTTCATCAGTAAGAAAAGAAAATGGGTTCTATAGTGAAACCCAGAAAACCTGTTTTGTGTAAAAGAAGCTACTGCACTCTGGAGGTGGTTGGATTGTGCCTTCCAAGAATTCGTGTCTTACAATTTGGTCCCCTGTGTCCAACATTGAGAGACTGACAGTGGTTAGGAAGTAGGGTGCACTAGAATTGCTTAGGTCACTGGGCATGATGCTCTCCACAGAAGCTGCCATGCTTCTTGTGGTATCCAACTGAGGGCAAGCCTGGCCCTCCCCTCCCAGCTCTCTGGCCTCCACAGTGTGGTCTCTGCCTTCACATGCTCCTGTTATGGGATGCCCTCTCCTAGGAGACGAGGGAGCCAAAGAGCCTCAGACACTCTCAGGAAATGGCATATGTTCTTCATCAAGAAAAGTGAGAAATCTGGATCTTTCCATGAGCTCTGTTAACATTTAAATCAAATTTTAAGCACTGGGAAAATATATATAAAGTCTGCACCCATCAAATCAACCAGACCCAGAGATTATGGGTGTGCAGACCCTGCCCAGTACCACAGGGCTTTGCACTGAGGAGAGGTGCTCATGAACCACAGACACCATCTAGTCCCTCCTGTCTCACAGTCATCTGACAATTTCCTGAATTAATGTGTACTCATAAATAAAGCATCTTCACTCTTATTTCTCCAATTGTAGAACTGACTTTCTGAAGATTAATAGTTATACTATAAATGTGATTCATGGCTATTTTTAAGTAAATTTCACAAATTATATGGACTCATACTGCATTAAAATTTAAATACTTTAGTCAGATTGTGTATCTTGTATACTGTTAGACCAATATTAAGTCAACTGAAAGACAAATGCTATGTTCAAATGCAAGGCACAACTTAATGCACTGTAAAGATCAAATTAGTTCACTAAGATTTATTCTCATTCTAGTTACATTTCCTGGGGCCAGTGAGATAGCTCAGCGGTCTAAAGCACCTGCCTAGGCAAACTTAGGTAGGTACAAGGGACCATGGTTTGATCCCCAGCACCACGTATCATACCAGCTCTGCCCTCAGGGCAGGCTGAGCCAGCCAAAAGAAATACATATATTTCTAGCAACCTTCTAGTTACATTTGCTAATTGGACTCCATATATATATATATATATATATATATATATATATATATATATATATATATATATACATGTATCCTAAGTAATAGATATTTATATATAATGTATTATAATATGTGTATGTAGTTTATATATAATATATACCATATATTATATGTGCATAGTATAATACATAATACGTAACATATATGTAAAAGTTGTCCTATTTTTATTACATCATGGTCATGCCACTCACTGCTGCTGTTTTCTGACACCTCTAACTTCTTCTGTCCTCTTCTCCTCATCTCTTCCTCACCTCTCAGATCTTCCCCTCCTCCTCTCTCCCTGCCTTTTGCATGCATCCCCTGATGCTAGCAATATCCACATTCAAGACAGGTTGATAAAAGTAAATACTTTATTTTAAAGGGAGGAAGTAATGGAAAAGGATTAGAAAGTCCAGCTGTTCCAGCATAGCCAGCCTTTAATTTCTAATACTGACCCAACTCTGATGGTTCTTTTCGTATCCTATGCAGCAATTTTTAAACACCATTATTTTCCTACAGGTTTTGAGAGCTGAAGTTTTTCAAATTAAAAAATGGGAATTAGCAAAAGGAACTAAAGTATCAGGGCATATAAATAAAGTTCACCAGCACACAATCCTTAACTAAGACAAAATGGAGCTACATATTGTGTTTTTTTATTTATTTATGTTTTAATTTGGTTCAGGGTCCTCCACAAGGCTCAGACCCATAGTGATCTTCCTGTCTCAGCCTCCCCAGTGCTGGAATTACAGAAGTACAGAAGGCCAGCATGGCTTGTGGTACCAGGCATCAAACCTGGGTCCTTGTGCTTGCCATGCAGGTGCTTAGGCTACCAAGCTGTCTCCTGAGCCCTACATATTGTGTTTGTAAGCACACTTTATTTAGCACTGTTCTTATTTCCTGCTTTAATCCCCTCTAAAGGACTCACTAGTGCAGATGTCACCCACCTGACATCTCTAATGTCATTCAAACTTTCCCCACACCCCCACCCCAGAGCCTGCAAAATCATCCAGCCTTGTCAGTGTTAACTTCTTGCTTTGCTACAAGAAGCTTTCAGTTTGTTTCTGATCCAGAATGCCATCCAGCTCCCCCCGCCCCCCCACTCCTACTCACACAGCTGTCTGTGTCCCCACTAAGCTGATTGACAAAAGCCTTAGCACTTGCCTGCCTATTCACAGAGTAGAAGTCCCCGTATGACCGTTAAACATTGCATGGAGACTCCCACATTCTCCTTCAGAGGGAGGCCATACCTCAGATTATCTCAGCTATCACCCACCCGCACGCCTCAAGGGGCTGCAGACTGCATTGAGCCCTGGTTGATCTCATCAACCTGGCTTCACAAAGACAGTGACAACAATCTTTTTCTACCAACACTTAGAGGTTCACCCATGGCTCACAACCTGAGACGATCACTGAGGCGGCCGTTTAGAACCAAGAGAGCTACTCCAACAGAACTGCACTTTTACTGTCAACTCACACCATGTGCCAACAGTCCTGGGTGGAATCAGACAACGTGCTGTTGATAGCAAAACCAGAGTGGAGGCAGAGCACCCATGAAAGCAAAAGGACAAACAGCGCAGAAAACGCGAGGCAACGACCCTTTCCTCTTTCTGGCTCTCCTGCTTTCCATTTTATTTCCTGAGCAGGAGCATATCAGAGTTTAATTTTCTGGCATGAAAGGAATAAAAGCTTGATCTTAAACAGAATGAGTGAAAAATCAGTCACTGCCATTTATTGGCTTCTGTGAGCCCAAGCAACGGGCTCAACTCTCTTGAGAGCCCCTTCCTCCACCCCAGTAAGGGAGGACAAATGCGCACCAAGTCTGAGTGCAGCCTTCCTGTCTCACTTGAGCTAATATTGGTCTAGTAGTTATGAAAACAGGATACACAATCTGATTAAAGATATATACGCTACGTAAACATCTTATCTCTATGGGTATCCAGGAAACACTCAGCAAATATCAAGTGCTATTATTCAATAAAAGTAAAGCACACAGTGTACAGGGAGATTTGTTTATTTTGTGAAATTTCCTATATGTTGACTGTTCCCTTTTTTATTATTACTGGAAAGCCAAGGTCACTATCTACTTAATGATAACAAATGTATTTGATCCACATTACATTTTTGCTATATTTTGAAATTGAAAAAATTCATTCATTTTGGAGGAGAAATTTTTCTCAAAAACTCCACTATATTTTGAGCTGCACAGAGCCACAGTCTTTCAGTGTCTCTGGGCGTCTGCCATGTCATGGAACCGTCATGGTTAGTGGAAAACAGGACAAGAGACACTTGGTGCTATCAGTTCAGAACTTCAAGTCAACTTCTCATGACTAATGAGCATTAAGCAGGTGAGGATAGTTAGCTAGAAATCACCCCACACTAATAAGAAAAGTCAAGTAAATAACAGAGAAGCACTGCTCTACCTGCCCAAAGGTGCACACAGGGGCGCTGTGGACGCTGGTCACACCAACGCTGCAGTCAACAGAGGCCGAGACCACCAGGCAGTGCTCGCCCCGCTCACACATCTCCAGGGAAGTTATCTGGTCCTCATGAGGGTGGAGGGCTCTTAGCAGAATCGGTGCCTGTGTGGTTTTTTTCTTGCTTGAAACAAGACAATATTCCTGAAAGTAGAGAAACACCAGGACTTCAAAAATCCTAATACTAAATGATTATGATGTAAATCACTTTCGAAAGCCTGATGGAGAAATTTAAAATGTACATTTGGAAATAAGAATCTATATTCCAAATGCCAAAAAGTAGGTCATGACAACAAGTTCAGAAAATGATATCAATGTTTTATAAATAAATTCTCATGGATTTGGGAAGAAGAAAGAAAAGAAGTACAGGGAAGGACAGAAATAGAGAAATGGACAGCAAAGTTATTGTTTAATAGAGGTGAGCTCTGTGATATATAGGTAGTTACATGTAAATAATTATACAGCATTGGATAGTTGATCAGGTAACCAATTACTATATTAGACACAGGGCCAGTACTCTAAATTATAGTTATAATTTCATTTAAAATAAGGTACTCTCTATTTAATCATTTGCATACAAATAACACAATAGCACCTTACAATATTGATTTACCATCATAAGTGACTGACATAATTATATAGTAGGAAGATTTCAATATTGAGGGAAATCTGGTTTTCCACATTAAATTATTTTATTAAATAATGTGCAATTGCTTTCTTTGCAATACTGAAAATTGAATATTTCAATATCTCTTCTGTAAAATAAGATGTAATTTTACCAGACATTTGTTATAGTCAGTACATGATAGTAAAAAATAATGAAAAGCTTGTGCAGATTTTTTTCAGTTTACCTCTATGTTCCAAATTTTCAAGCATCCAGCTAGATCTCCTGTGGTAAGATACCGATTCAGCTTATCAGTAGACATGGTGATGGATCCAACTCCACTATGAGCCAAAAATTCAGCCAGAAGTTGCTTGTTAAATGTGTCCCAGAATCTAACATAACCAGAACCTCCACATGATACCAGGTTGGCTCCTCCTAACATGTACAATAACAGCAATTAGAAAACTCTCACGACAGACACCAGAAACAACTTCAAGAGGTTTCTCACATCTTCAATGTATAATCTTAAAGAGGTGAATAACACTGAGGTCAACTGTCAGTGTCACTTGGATTCTCTAAGATAAAAATGGAGAAAAATCTATAAAAACTTGGCTGGCTTATGACAAGGATTAAATGAAATAAACTACATAAATTTTTCCATTGAATTTAGTTTCTTTTCCTTTTTTTAATATGTTTTGTTTGTTTTGCTTTGTTTTAAGTTAGATAGAATTAATTTGTTTCTTCAAATAAAACTATCAAATGTGAATTTCAACAGTATGATACAACGCTTGGTCATATAAAACTCATCTTTCCTAATAATCCACAATATATATACATCAGAGAAGTAAAAGTCCTCACTCACAGATTTAGATGTGTGTGTGTAGTTGTAATAGTAAAGCTGTAGGTTTCTCTCAGCAGCCAAAATTCTTTTTATTGGCTTTGTTTTAAATTTTTCATCAGAAAAGTATTATACACCCTTATGGAATCTTTATTTTGCTTAATAGATATAGAAGTAACCTTCTCACTCTCCATTTTTATACGCTTTATAGAAGCACTTTACCTAAATTATTCTTCTGTTGTAAAGCTGCTATTATTTAATAAATCTGTAGGTGATGGCCAAATTGCTTCACAAATGTTGTGGCAATTAAGAATTATATCTGTTTAAGGTAAAAAAAAAATGGGATGTAACTGCTTTAATGAAAATAATTTCAGAATACTGGTAATATAAAGGAGAATTTGTGTTGCGAAAATGGGAGTAATTTCAACATAATAGTTCCTAGTATATCAATGAGCTTTAGAAAATAGAAAGATTTATAATCTTTTCTAGCCCATTTTAAATATTCTACAAGGTTTCTAAAACTTAAGGATATATCTTTATTGATGATAAATGTTTTTTGTACCAAGGATCAGGGATTAAAGTCAGGACCTTGTGCTTGCCAGGCAAGCACTTATTCCACTGAACTATCTCCCTAGCCTGGTGATGAAAATTTTTATGTGAATCTCATGATTTTCTATTTTCAAATTAAATGTGAGAAATAAGTGAATATAGAAAATGTGGTTTGGATATTTTTTTTCAATATATAATGCTTTGCCTAGATCTCTAATGTTAAAAATTCACCCAATTTAGGTGACAGTTCAAAAATATTTCCAAAAGCAGTTTTCTGTTGCAAAATGGAAAACAGTCAGAAGATGAGAGAGAAGGGGACATGTTACAGCTTGTGTCTAGTTGTCCCCCCAAAGCCTCGTGCAGTCAAGGAGCAGACTTCTAGACTTTGTGATTGATTCATCATCCACTGGGATCATGGGTGTGAGCACTACAGCCAGCCTGGGTCATATAGCCTGAATGCAACTGGAGGGAGACAGACTTGCTCTCTGTAGCCATTGTCACCCACTATGTCCCCTTTTGTGCTTCCCTCTTTGCCCACACCATGAACAGCTGCTCTGTGCCACCATTTACCACTCTGCCTAGTGGAGCCAGCTCTGTATGGACTAAAGCCTCCCTTAACTGTGAGCTAAATAAACCTTTCCTTCCTTCATTTTGTGTGTCAAGTGTTTGTCCCAGCAACTAGAGAAGAGTAACAGAGACAGGATAAAAACAAATTAAGATGTATTAGGCACCTGTTCCAACTTCCTACCATGGAAGCAACCCTCACCGCAAACACGTCCTAATGAAACCAAATTCCAGGGGAAAAAAAAATATTTGAAATAACTGAGGTGAAAGTTCAAAGGATGCACATTATTCTCAAAGGCAGATTTTTATTTTGGTGGATGCCAGCTTCATCAACACCATGCTAACAGGGCCACTGAAACCAGGACAAACAGGCAAAGAGTTATTTCATCTACATCATATCGAACAACTACAGTAAATCATATAAATATGCCAATGTTAGCACCCATCTAAGCAAAAATAATAAATTACAACTCTGACTTATTCCAGAATTTGTATGGAACAGGAAAATATACTCAGCAACTCCAAAAATATGTAAGACAGAGGACAGAACAGTTCTTTCCTCAGGGTTAGCACCTAATCCAAATCTTGCCCTTGTCTCCCATTGACAAGCTCCTTCTTATTTCCTCCCAGCCCGCATGGATCCAGATGCCTGCACAGAGAGTCTCAGGCCACTTTTCTGCTATATGTGGACTTTAGCTTCTACTCTTATATTTGGAACATGCATCTCACTGTGTCCTCTACCCTACTAAAACATCTCTGCATTGTCACTAGAAGGCCAATTTTCACTATTACTCCTATCAAACAGTGTATCAGAATATTTTTCATTCTGATATGGACCTAGACAGCCCTGGAGATGTTAGCAGTTAGACATAGTCTGTCCCCTGCTCCTGTACATAACTGCCTCAATTTTTACCTTCTTTGCAAGGGCCCCTGGCCTCCTGCTCTTTGATACTGATTCACTACAAAACATAAATAGAAATAGATGAATTTTATTTCTGCCTCTGCCAACTGCAAGAAAAATATAAATATGCATTGTACCTGATGCTGCAATGTTTTTCCTTGCTTCAAGGAAACAAAGCTTCACAACAGCATTGTTACCCTCGGTGTCAGGCTCAAAGGTAGGGG
The DNA here is from genome assembly GCA_004027165.1 of Ctenomys sociabilis. Taxonomy (NCBI): domain Eukaryota; kingdom Metazoa; phylum Chordata; class Mammalia; order Rodentia; family Ctenomyidae; genus Ctenomys; species Ctenomys sociabilis. The sequence continues at coordinate 29,636 of PVKA01010229.1, forward strand.
CCACCATGCTAGCCTGGGCTGCCATGGTGCAGATGGAGCCTTTTCTCTCAGTACTGGACACCTCCTGAGGTTCCGTATCTGTGATGAAGACAACATCAGGTGTCTTACAGGAGAGAAATATTTTCTGTTCAAACTAGTACATATGGAGAAAACAGGCCCACCCTATCATTCCTCCACTGACTCCATCAAGGCTCATAATAGATGTCCCAACACCCTGTCATTCACTTCTTCAATCACAACTGGAAGCGTTATTTGATTTCATTTTCCTTTTATATGTTCTATCCTGTGTTCTCCCTTGACATGACTTCATATTACAGTTACTGCTGATATCCCAGAAATCTTGATTTATGTCAAGATAAATGTGCTTTTAATAGTGAGTCTTTTCTAATTTATTAGTCCTTAACACCAAGATTCATAATACTTAATGTACATGAACTCTAATAACTATGTACATTGAATTAATCTCTTAGCCATGCTATGTGCCAGTGAGTTACCCTGGTGAAGATATTCTTTTTTTTTTTTTTTTTTTTTTTTGAGGAACTGGGGATTGAACTCAGGCCCTTGAGCTTGCCAGGGAAGCACTTATTCCACTGAGCCATCTCCCTGGCCCTGGTGAAGACATTCCTAATGGTACTTCAGTCATCTATCACTAGATACATCTCAAAGCCACACTGAGGAAAACCAAGAACCTGGATCTCAGAATCTATGAATAGTCTGCACATATCTTTGAAAACAATCTCTACAGAAGTCTCTTCAAAATTTCAAAGCAAACTATTTACAGAAATGCCTTTCAAGTCCGTTAGAAATTTGGTATTATTTATTTTCCTCTTTTTTCAGTGTGCTTGTGGTAACACCCTGTGGTTGCTAGATGAGGAAGGTAGTGTTCTCTAGCAAGCCACAGTAGAAGAGGCACAAGGCCACCCTTTTCATGGGAGGTCCAGATGAAACCTAATGGCTAGCTCTCTGCACAGAAGACAGGTCAGAACTCTGGGTCTACTGTCAAATAATCTCTTAGTCTGTTAACTTGGTTTTCTTTTTCTCAAAAAATCGCTTCTTCTCTCTTTGTTCTCTCTCTCTCTCTCTCTCTCTCTCTCTCTCTCTCATACACACACACACACACACACACACACACACACTACACACACACACATGCACACACATCCTAATACCTTATCTGATGACCAGTACTTCCCTAAGGCTGAATTCATTCTCTCTGAGTTTATCCTACTGAGACACTAGAGCTTGGCTGTCCTGAGGAAAAGCTTATTCATTACCCAAAGAAATTAGTTTAAAGAGAATCCTTTAATGTGTAAGAATGAAAATAAAATGTGAAAGGCAATTGTCAAGATATTTTTCTTAAGTATGAAATATTCATATGCCTTGCTAAACTCCCATAAAATGCAATATACTTCTGTCTAATGCACCTCACGGGTTTTTAAAGTAAGGAATAATTTAAGATTTCCAGGTGGCATCCTACTTAATACCAACTCTAGACTGAGTATGAGCAGGCTATCAAGTCAAGAGTTCCCATGTTCTTACCAAGGGATACCCAAGGTTCACGCAAAGGCAATCTGGCAAGGTTTATTGCCAGAAACTAAATTAGTAGAAAGTGTGAGAGACATGTTTCCCACTGTTACTAACACAGAATGCTGGCATCGCATGACGAGCAGATACCACAGGCTTTGGAGAATTTACTAAGCCAAATAAGCCTCAAGGTTCTTTTTGCTCCCTCTGACAAGACAGCAATATCACTAATCCTTTGTGCTTACAAGCAATCATCTATAATTTAGGAGTGAGCGGCATAAGATACGTGAACAAACACAGGCACCAACAGCGGTCTGACACAGCCACATCACTTTTGTTTCCAACTTGCGCTCACCTGGTTTTGACCTGAGCAGCCTCTGGTAATTAGGGTGAAGAACGCAGTGAGCGTTTTCTGTGCTATTGTTCCACAGAACAATTTCTCCATCATAACTCCCTGCATGAGTCATGGTGAAGAATATAAATTGTCAGAATACTACAGAGACAATACAAGAAAAAATTAAATCATTGTCAGTATATCTCAGACAGAATCTAGCACATAGCCACATTCTCTCTATGCTTTGAAGAAACTCAGTAAAAATAATTAGTACTTTTAATAGCATTAGTCTTACTCCAGAATAAAGTGTGCATTAATATAGAGATTAATGCTGTCTCTTTTCATTTTAGCATTCATAATACAGAATCTGCTGTTGAGCAACTTGGGTTGGAGTCCAAGTCTGCCACTTAGTAGTGGTATAATCTTGTACATTGACTTTTTTTTAATTATTACTATTTTTGTGCCGGGGATCGAACTCAGGACTTCGTGCTTGCCAGGCAAGTGCTTATGCCCCTGAGTTATCTATCCAGCCCTAATCTTGTACATTGAAATGAGCCAATTTCCTCACCTATAAAACTGAATCAATAAAGTGCAAAGAAAAAGTATCTATAATGGAGCTGACCATGGTATAAGTATTAAAAAAATTTATTTTCAGTGTACATTTTTATTGCTGAGTAATGAAAAAAAATCAAATCCTGATAGATTTCTTCTTTCCCACACTGTGTGTACGTGTATGGGTTCTTTTCCTTCTTTCTCTCCTATATATTTTATAAAGTACTGCTTTCTCCGGAGGGAAACCTCCCAAGCAGGAAGTCCTTCCCAACTGTTTCTTATGAAGAACAGAGGGAGGCTCAGGCTGACGAATCCTTGTGGAGGGCAACGCAGCCGCGTCCCAAGTGGAGGAACAATGACTTGAATCCAGAGAGCCTTTGTAGAACTGACAGTCATACCGATCAATGTACTGCCCTTGAAATAAGAACCGTGCCTGGGCCTTCCCTGGAGCACACTGAGACAGCAATTGAGACTGGGCGGGGTGGCCTGTGCCTGTAATCCCAGCTCTTGGGAACCTGAAACAGGTGGATCACTACGAGTCCGATCTGGAAGTGAGACCCTGAACACCCTGTAGACCCTTCTCTAAAATACAGAAGAAAAAGAAAAGTAATAAATAAGAACCAAAGGGAGTTTCAGGGGTAAGATTTTCCTTTTCAGAAAATCAGTTCATTTTGCAATTAAGCAATGTCTTCTTTTGAAAATGAGCAAAACAAACCAAATTGTCTGTAAACCATAATTACACAGCAAGTGAATATGTGATTTACCTGTGGCAAGAGTTTGTGGAGGTAAAAATGCAGCACACAAGACATCATCATGGTGCTGGATCCCTCCTTTCCATTCTTCAGACTGAATGAAAAATTGATTGAAGTTCTGGGGCCGAAACACAGTAAGAGCTCTAGGAATCAGAATGTAGATTAGCTCTGTGTCTAACATTGATACAGATATTGAGTACCTGTTAGCCACTAAACTGGTGTCATTCAAGAAGGCTAAAGGATTTCTCCAACTGATACCAAGACTTGCATAGCAATAAGAATAAAAACTGGGGTAGATCTATAAACAAATACTGCTTGGTAGTTTAGAGAAAGGCACTGAGATATCACAATAAAGATTCTCATGCTAAAATTCCTTGTGACATTTCCGGGACTTAAGTGGCCACACAGTCTTGAATTCTATCGAGATTTGAAGACCTACTGCTTGTGGAACACACTAGGAAAGTGTCAATCAAAATAAATGATACACAGGAATGATACATCATGAACCAAAAGAATAGTTTAAGATAATTAAGTACCTTGAGACATTGCTAACAAATTAGCAGACAAGAAAGGATAGGAGATAGGGAATAAATGCTTGGTGCCTAGTGGAGAAGGAAAGAAGCAGACATTAAATTGTGGGAGTGTGGCTGGCTACCTCACTGTTTCCACTCCACAGTCCGAGCTGCGGCTGCTGGTGTGTGCACAGCCTCTCTTTCCTTCCACAGCCACACACATTTCGAATGAACATCTGTAATCGTAAGCTTGATGTCTTTACCTCCTTTTCTCTTCCTGCTGCAGTGCTTCTCTCTGACCTCTCCATAGGTTTCCTGATTGTCCTAGCAGTCTCAGGCAGAGGGATTTTCTTCCCCTCCTTGAGATATTTTTATCACCAAAACTTCTTATTGTCTTGCTCTAGTCTTTTCTGTCATTCCAAGCAGGCTTAACCAGACATCCAGAGTACCACCACAAGTTCTAGTCTCTGTTCTGTATAGATGCTTCTGAGCTGGTCTTCATAAGCTTTACTGGTGTTGAACAGTTTTCATTTTCCTGTTTGCAGTTCCATGTAATGTATCCATAAGCAACAACTCTTAATACATAAAAAATCAGACACTGCCATCTTCACCCCACTCTCCCAGACTCAGATTTGACGCCCAGATCAGCATCACAGCCTCCTGGGTGTCACTCTATTCCCAGTCAAATCGAATGCATAGATTTTTACCTCTGCTATACGCTACATATTCAAACCATGCTTTTATAATTTTTAGCAGCCAATGATAGGTTCCTAGCTTAGTGTCCAGTACTCTGTGGCTGAATGGTTGTAACAACCTCCAAATCAATTTCACTGCCTCTAATCTACCTTCCTCTGACACAGTCTTCATTCTGTTCCTAGATTAGTCTTTCCCTTTGGGGGCTCCTCACACTCCTTCATTCTACACTCATTTCCTGCTTCCATGTGAAATCTCTGTTCATGGATGCATCAGACTTAGAGCTATGAACTAAAGGGAAATATGAAATGTGGCAAATGGTAAGATTTGCTGATCAGCTACCACAAGAGCCCAGAAAAGAAATCACTGATGGCAGAGTTCAGGGACTGAGAGCCCATAATGGGTAGGATTTCAAACAGGAAGCACTCCAGGCACAATAAATAGCATGACAAAAGATGAGACCAGTGCCCTGATTCAGATCCTTTTCTAGTTTCCATTTCTATAGGATAAAGTTCACATGTGTGAGCCTATTTCCCAACATATAAATCCACGTTATACCTTTAGAATTCTTTCTCTATTCTTCTACCCTGGCTTTTCAAATTTGTATGTGAGCATACAGTTAAATATTTGACAAGGGCACTGGAAGCACTGGATAGATACTATATGCCTTCTTAAATGTTATTGTCACACAGAGTATTGGAGAAGTATTTTTCTGTTGAAATATAGAAGAACACAGCAAAATTCAAAATTTCCCTAAATTTTAAAAACAGAACATATTTTGAAGTCAATTTCTTTGCTGAAGGAACTGTTTTGAACTTTATGGGGTGGGTATTCAGGGGCTGAATTTCTGAAACGTACCTTCTTGTGCAACCCAGAGTATAATCCATTGTTCCTCTGAGCACCCTGTACACTTCTAACTGCTCTGTTTTTAATCACGGTGTTCTCTCCTGTCCTAATGTAGATTTTCTTTCCCAGGCAGCCCCACACCTACAAATCCCCACACCTTCCTCTAAGGTTCCTTGTTCTATCAGTCTTCCATAAGAATGAGGACATCTACAGCTCCTTCTCCTGACCTCTTATTTCACTTATGTCTTACTTAGGCAGCACCACTTCATGTTCCATAACTTTAGCTCCTTGGCTAGATAGAGAAAGCCTTGCACAGTAAAGATCTTGTCCTCCCCTGTAAACTATGTAATTACACACTGATCTATGCACTGAGAACTCAGCAGTCTGTTCAGGTGAACAAGAGGAGCGCTGAAACGCTCAGCTACTGGGGCGGGACTTCCGGGGCCTCCTTCTGGCAACACCATCTCCAGAGTCTCTCATCCTTGTCCTTTTCCTTCTCCTTTGCAACACTTATCACTGAATGGAATAATGCTCTGTGTTCATTTATCTGGTCTTTTTTTATCTTATCTACCATAAGATAAGCTTTAGGACAGCAAAAATACTTCTTTCTGTGTCATCAATGCCTTGAATCATACTTAACAAATAATAGGTGCTCAACAAATGTAGTAATTATTTTTCTATTTTTAAAAATAACAATTTGACATTAATAATAGTTCAATAGCGAAGTTTAGTAAAATAATATAAAGGGAAAAAAAGTTCTGAAATTACAATTAAATCTCACAATACCTTTTTTATGGCTGCATTTTTAACTTTCTCCTTGTGCTTGGTAAGCTTGGATGAATGTGTTAAGGATGAAGAAAGTCGCAGGCCTGAGAGGAAGAGGCTCAACCGACAGCTATTATCTCTTAGCCCAAAACCATTTCAGTGTCTGTTTGCCCAGATACCCACATTAAGTAGAAGTGCTAAATACATTCAAGGAATGCTACCCAAAGGCACAGAAGGATTTTCTTAAGCAAGTATAAAAGTAGCCCTTCTGATATTTGACCTTGTGTGTCAAAACGCTGAAAAGGTAATTACCTGTCACCTTTCCTTTAAAGCTTTGAACTGAAATGACAGTTGTCCTTAAAATGCCTTCAGAGTCTACACTACAGTTTTCATTTCAAAGGCAGCATGTTTAAGTTTGTTCTTTTACCAAGAGTAAAATTAAAGTTCACAATGAGTCAAGTGACAACCACCTTCAGAGTTCAATAGACTTCCACTTCCGGGACCTGAAGGAGCCCTTCCACGCTCATATCTGGAGGACTGAGAGCCCTGCAAGTAGGCCACTGCCTCTTGCTATGAGGATCACATCTGGAATTCCAGCCTGCCTCGTGGTGACCAAGTCTATGAGAACAAAGTTAGCTTACATATCAAGTGCAAAAAAAAAAAAAAAAAAAAAAAAAAAAAAGTCCATGAAAAATGAGGGGAAAAGATATTCTTTTCTCTAGGAAGAATGAATTAGGAAGATAACTTTTTTTTTCTCTTTTTGATGGTACTAGAGATTGAAGTCAGTAGCACCCAGTATACCAGGTATGCACTGTACCATTAACCTACACCCAGGCCTGAAAATGACTTATTGCCTAAAATCTAATCAAATTGAAAATGCCATGAGGATAATACAGGAAACATTCATTCCCTCAGGGGCTAACTGTAAACATGTTGTTGATCCATTATAATGAGACTTATCAATATACAGCCTTTCATTTTCTGATTTTTAGGCTTAACAGTATTATAAAGGCAAATAATGAATTCCACATAAATCAGCTCATTTTGATTTCTTTTCTTACTTTCTTCTTCCTAAAGTTGATAGCACCTGATTTTGGACACTGGAGTAAACACCAAATGTTATTTAAAGACTGTGCATTTTGAGCATAATTGGTTCTTTCCTCAGCGCCAACACGGCTAATTTGTAGTGAGCTGTAATTGTCCACAGAGCTGTCTATCCTGATTCTTAGCCTCATAAATGAATTAAGTCATGTGAGATTGCAAGTTTCTTACTAAGGAACTTGTTAATAATTTAATAGTTTGGAATATATACATTTCATTCTTGAGTAACTTCAATTTTCTTTCTATTAATTTTATTGTGAAACAAATAACAATGAGACAGTTTCAAAACCGATTAGTAAGACAGTTTCAATAATTAATACATTTCATATTGTTGTCTTCTTAGTAGTTATTCATAATATAAGATGCAGACATGATATCCTGCCCAAACACTCTTAGTACAAATCTTTCTTCTCATTGAATTAAGAGAAAGTAGCTGTATATCTATCCTATTTTGTACATACAGATACAAAATGGTCCTTCATTTATATCCCCTTTTTTTGTTTAGTTTTGTCAGAAATGGGTATTCCCTTGCCATTTAAATATTGTAAGTGCATGAATTCAGCAAAATATTTCATTATAGTCCAGTAGTCCATAATAATAGTGGGTTATCCATAGGACTGGCAATGTCAGAAGTTATTGACTTGAGCTTTTCACAGCTCAGCATATTCATATGGTTTTACTTTTTATACCTCATTTTTATGCTTTTCTGCTGGATGGTTAAGACCAAGATAAAACAAGACCTATATAACAAGAAATATAACTTGTACATCTGGCAAGGTCAGTCAAATCCCCTCAGGATTTACCCTGAAACCATGCATCGCAGTCTGTAGATCCTTTATCAGTGTCAGCCACGTGGATGAGTCATGGCCTTTGCTTGACCAGTTTACTCTCTGTGAGAGCCTGAGAGAATGTTTTCTCTCCATGTGACTCTCCTTAAGATACGCTCTACATCACTGATCACATTCCTCTATGGCCCCATAATCTCCTTGATCAGAAAATTTGGGACATCAGTGAGTTATGTCCTGAGTCCTCTCTGACCTTGAACACTAAGGCCAAAATCTTGGCTGTCCTTGCAGCCCTTGTTTTTCTCTAATGTTTGATCTGAAAACTTAAGTTGTTAACCCTCCAGAAGAGAAGCTTAATGATATTATTACCCTGTAACATGCAGTTGAGCTTAACCTCATTATTTATCTGAATAAAAACATCTTAGATATAACATGGAACAGGTTATTTTCCATCAAGTATTGTTATATTCAATTTTAAATCCCTACTGAATATGATAAAAAAAAATTTAAAAATAGGAATAAACAATTAAGTATTTTTACACAGAAATTTAGAAATCTAACCGTATACAGCAGGAAAGGTATAACACAATTAAAAGGAAAGCAAGAACTTAAGGATTAAACAATGAAGAGAGGGTAAGGAGAAAAGATAGGAAACTTGACAGGGGCAAAACCATACATTTATATGCGCAAGATGGTCAAGGCAATGATCCTCATAATCTTTAGCAGGTTTTAGAAACTATTCTCACCCTGACTAAATACATACGCTGATGATACCTGTGAACTAAGCAACTGCACTGAAGATAACAATGTGTAATAGTGGGGTCATGCTTGGAACGCCTGTCATTCCAGTTTTCAAAATACATGCATGTCATATCGATTACTGCTATACTGTCTCTCAAGTAAATCTTTGTTTAAAAAAAGGGTACTAAATGAAAACAAGAGACAAGAAAAAAGAATGTCATATGACTGTCCTAACTTCAAATTATTGTCACTTCATTGAAAAATACTCTGAAAACTCAGACAAAGTTGGCAATGAAATGTTTTCACTTATACCTTATATGAAAATTATGCATGCATTTCTGGTTATTTTTAAGATTAAGACTTGGGAGAAAAAATAGAATTATATCCTTAGTTGTTCATTAAACACCTGCTTCTCTATGGAGTTCCATGAGGGATGATACTTATAATAGTACTTTCAGAAATATTTCAAAGTGTGAGAAACATTTATATATAATCTTTTATAATACTTGTATATGTCTAAGTTTTTAAGGACATAAAATCTTCATAAGTAAAACAGTCTCATGAAAGTAGCTACTATGTATATAAAGTATGGATGTGTTAATTGGCTTGATATAGTCATTTCACAATTTTATAAACATCAAAACATTAACTTGCATGCCATAAATAAATATAATTTTTATTTATCAATTAAATATTGATAAAATGGGGAATGAAACAGAAAAATTTCTCTTTTACCAAAAAAGAAAGTAAAAGAATCTAAGTTTATTTGTTTAATACCCCCTAAACAGAGAATCACAGTTTTAGGGCTGATTAAAAATTTTAAAGAAATAGGGCCCAATCTTATACTGTTTCATAGAAATCTTCAATGACCTTTTAAATAAGGGTTCATCTAATATATTTTATATAGTCCTGCATAACTATCACTTTAAGAGCTCTTTATTGTTCATCCAAGAGCATACTGCAACTTCTCTTGCTTTTGAATTATGCTCTTTGTTACTTCTGATATGCTATGTCTGGAGGTATTAAAATATTTCAAGTTTGTATAACTAGAAAACATTTTACTTTTAGTTATCAAAGGTATGTTTGCTAAGTATAAAATTCAAAGAGGATAGATCTTTTTATTCTTTTAGTCCTTTAATTTGTCTAGTTTCTTACACACTTGGTCCTTTTTTTTATTTCTAATGTGGAATAAGATACTATTTAATTTTGTTCTTCCATAGCTAATATTTTTTATGTATATGATTTAGCCATTTTTTTCTTTATAATAAGTTTTGGACAATTTCATTTTTTGTGTATCTTGGTATGATTTTATTTAAATTTCTTGTGCAAAAGGTTCATTTTTTTTGGAAAAATGGTATTATAAGCTGAGCTAAATTCAGAAATTTTAAGTCCTTAAATATTTATTGCCTACTCCTTTCTACTTTGAGAATTCTAATTACATGAATATAAGCTCTTTTGTTTTGACACAGTGAACTATTATGACTGATCTATAAATTATTTCTTCATTTTATTTTGGATAATTTTTATTGTTACATTCATTTGTGTTCGTAAATGATATTTTCAATTTTCAATCTATTAAAAAGTTAAAATAAAAAAAAAGAAATAAGGCCTGCAAATAGCTCAGCAGATTAAAGTACCTGCTTAGGTAGACACAGGGGCTAGGGATTGATCCCTGGCATGCAGTGCTGGCTTCTTCCTCGGGGCATGCAGAAACAGTGAATGAGTCTGGATGTGGTGGTGCGCACCTGTATTCCCAGTGTTTGGGAGGCTGAAAACAGGAGGTTCACTATGAGTCCAATCTGTGTAGTGAGACTCTATACTAAATACATTTTTTAAAAAATTAAAGAAATACTAAGGTTCATATTACATGCCTATTTTGAAGAAATGAAAATATAATCAATTGCTTGTCCATTTAATTTTACTAATATAATTTGGCCAAAGGTCCAAGGAGTGATTTCTGAATCAACCCTATGTTACTTTCCAATTTTGTAAGTATATGTTACTTAAGAAAACTATGAAATGTATTTCTAGTAATTTTGAACTTTGAACTTTTTTTTCCTAAAAGATAAATTCACCAGCTATGAATGTTCATATTTGTAAATAAACTACTTTGGGTCTCTACTTAATCTTCTTAAGACCACTTTTTACTGGTGCTTACTATATCCTGTCTTGTAGGTGTTAATTCTTCCAATAAATTGGGAGATCTTGACAACTATAAGCACGATTTTTCGCATCAATCCACTATATTTTCTGATTCAGTGCTTTCTACCTAGGGGCAGTTTTTATGTATTTATGGGAAAGGAAGGGAGAGAAATATTCTGAGATGTCTCTGAGATATTGTCAAGTTAATAACAAATACCTTTGTGTTTCTTCATCTGCACAGACTTGGCTTATTAGCTTTGCTCCAAAAAGCCACCCTATGCCATCAGAGATTCTCTCCATTATTTTATATCTCTGTGGTGCTCAGCTTTTTGGTATCATGACAAAATACCTGACACAAATAACTTAAAGGAGGGAAAGCTTATTTTGGCTCAGACTATCAACATGTCAGTCCACGGTCAACGGGCCTCCGGGCAGAAACGCGAGGACGGAAGCACGTGGTGGAGGGAGGCAAATAAACAGGAGGAGAGTGAGAAAAAGCAGGGAGGTGTCGGGGCAGAAATGTCAGCTCTAAGTGAAGCCCCACGACCTACGCCCTCCAACCAGGCTCTACCTCCTAGGAGTGCATTTCTGTCTAAACTTCATTAAAGTACCGTTATTGCTTCTAACAACCTCCCCGAAGTCCCACCTTTGAACATCTTGGGGAGACAGCTTGGCGGTTTAAGCACCTGCCTGGCAAGCACAAGGCCCTGGGGTCGCTCCGTGGTGCAAAGTGCCATGCAGGCCTCAGAAGCCTGGGCGCATCATGCTATCAAGAAAATGGGTGTAGTGGTGCACACCTATAATCCCTGCACTGGGGAGGCTGAGACAGGTGAATCACTATGAGTCCGAGCTGCTCAGTGAGACCCTGTACCACACAAATAAATGAATAAATAAAAGATTTTTTTTAAGACACAGATTTGTAACTATGACACAAATTTATAACTCAGCTCTGTACTAAGTGCTTTGTAACCTTGGCTAGTGTACTCAACCTACTCAAGCCTGAATTTTTTCTTTTGTAAGAAATGCAGAACATTTTCCCACCTGACTCCTTATGAAGAATATAATAGAGTTCAGTGCCTATGTTGCGTGCCTCTTGCAAATTGTAAGGATGTAGGAAATTACTATCGCTAGTACTTAGTTAGCCTATCTGTCCAAAACATATTAATTAAACTGCTCAAGAAGTATCGCTGCACACCCTAAAGGTAGCTGACATGTGCATGTGTGCTCGCACAGCTCAGAAATAGCATCATCACCTAGAAAGCACAAAGACGGATGGAGGACGTATTTTCATGTTGGGAGTTAACATGAATATCTTAGTGGACAAGATATCTGAACGAGCCTTGAAACAGGAATAAATGCTAGCTACACAGAAGAAGAACTAGAAAAGGGTTTTAAAGTATGGACAAAAAAATTAAAGAGTAGAGATACAAAACAGTATACATTGTAGGGAACATACTGCTAGTAGGTTATTTGCTGAGGTTTAAAATAGACACAAGAACATGTAAAAATGAGACTAGGTAATAAAGCATGAGCCCAGGTCAGAGGGAACTTAAATATATTTTGTAGATGCAGAAGGGTTTTAAACAAGGAGCAATATCCATTCATTGTAAAATGGAATCAGTGTTCCAAAAGATACAAATATATTTGAATGGTAGGAGGTAGGGTTACTGCAGAAAGGACAAATCGAAGGTTGTGACATTCCTTTCAGTAGAAATAATGCTCTAAATAATATAGTTAAAGTATTCACACAAATAAGTTTAGGAAAAAATTAGGATATCAAAATGGTAAGACATGGTGACTACTAGGTTGTGAGGTTGAATGAGCAATGAAAACCAAGATGGAGAACTATATCTCTGGCCCTTATATCTAAGGCTCCAAATCTAAAATTAAATGCATGTTTTGGAGAGGGGAACAAATAATAAATTAATCTGGCATTATAACCACACATACCCAGCAAGCAAATGGGTAGGAGCTTATACAGGTAAGCACTGATTTGGGGTATATATAATATAACAGTTATTCTTTTTTAAAAACAAAAGAACAAATGGGATGGGGGAAAGGAGTAAAAAAAGTATGCACACAAGATGGCTGGGATAATTGTACTGCTAATTTCTATCGATTTATTGAAAGGAAGAGTTAAGGTTTAATTTTTTTTCTTTTTTCTTGGCAGAACTGGAGTTTGAATTCAGGCCCTTTCGCTTACCAGGAAAGCACTTATTCTATTAAGTCATCTCCCTGGCCCTGGTTTAATTCTTTGATCAATCTTGAATGCCTCTATTGGATAATCTGAACTCTAAATTTGGTGATAAAAATGTGCAATACAACAACCATTGCTAATTTCCTTTTCTTATTTTGAAATTCTGCATCATCTTTATTATATTCTGTATCTTTTTCATTTTGTTGTTTTGTTTTTTCTTTGTTAGTTTTTCTCTTTAAAATGCAATTTTTTAAAAAATTATCATTTACCTTGCAAGATGAAGCTAAGATTAAATTAGATAATGTGTATAAAGCATCTTATGTTTCACAGCAATATAAATAAAATAAATCAAATTCTGTGTTCAGGTACTTTACTTTAAATGTAATTACTCTTCCATACTGGCCAAAATTATCAAACTAATCTCTGCATTTCGATAGAGCCTAAAGTTAAAGCTACAACTTAACCTGACAGTTTCTCTATAGGTTTTATAGAAAGTTTAATAAGTTATCAACCTTCCAGTTATTTCTTTTGTAATCACTGAATTATTAAGGAGCTGGCTTAAATGACCATACTTCTATAAATCTACCAAGCAGTTGTCCACCATTACGCACCTTTTGTGAAAAGCTTCTTAGCAAAAAGGATCCTCTATTTTATCCTATCAAATGTATTCCTACATAACACCTTAGACTCAGAAAATATAACCTTGAAATCCACTAAAGTAATGGAGAGTGTATTATTTAATTTTCTATTCCAGCTAAAGTGTCAAACTCCTGACAAACTTCAGAAATATGAAAAAAGGAGGAAAATAAAAGAAGTAATAATTTTTGTTACTCTCACTCTAATATTCCCAAATCTTTCCCCCCCACCTCAAGATTATGACAAATGACTACCCACTACCATGGATGAGAGGATCTAATATTTCTTTAAATAATTTTTGGTAATTCAATACATCTAGACTTTCAAATTTTCTTATATTTTTACTTTATTAATTTTATTAGGAAAGAAATAGCAATGAGACAGTTTCAAAACAGGTTACAAGGGTAGTTACAATAATTAATACAGGGCCAAGGAGTTGGCTCAATAGAATAAGTACTTCCCTGGCATGAACAAGGGCCTGAGTTCAATCCCTGGTTCCATCCCCCCAAAAAATAATCAATACGTTGCATATTGTTGTGTTCATAGTAGCTACTCATAGTACAAGATGCAGAAATGATATCTTGTCTAAACACTATTAGTAAAAATCTTTCTTCTTATTGAACTAAGAGAAAGTAGCTATATACCTATCTTAATATATCACTACAAAATGGTTCTTCATTTAATCCCCCTTTTTTGTTTAGTTTTGTCAGAGATGAGTATTCCATTGCCATTCAAATATTGTAGGCACATGAATTCAGCAAAATAATCCAATATAGTCTAGCAGACCATAATAGCAGTGGATTTTCCGTAGGACTGGCAATGTCAGAAGTTGTTGGCTTGAGCCTTTTACAGCTCAGCATTTTAGTATGGCTTTACTTTTTACACCTCATTTTATACTTTTCTGCTTGATGGTTAAGATTAAGACAAAGCAAGACCTCTATAACAAAAATGCAACTTCTGTATCTGACAAGGTCAGTCAAATCCCCTCAGGATTTGCTCTGAAACCCTGTATGTCATTCTGCAGATCCTTTGTCAGTGTCAGCCATGTGGATGAGTCATGGCCATTGCTTGACCAATTTACTCTCTGTGAAAGCCTAAAAGAATGTTTTCTCTCCATGTGACTCTCCTTAGACACACTTTACACTGTCAATCACATTCCTCCGTGGCCCCATTATCTCCTTGATCAAAAAATGTGGGACACCACTGAATTACAGGATATTAAATACAAGTTCTCTTATATCTTTAGTCCTCACTGACCTTGAAGGGTTAGGGTCAAAATGTTGGTTATTCTTGTAGCCCTTCTTTTTTCTAATTTTTGGTCTGTAAATTTAAGTTGTTGACCCTCCAGAAGAGAAGCTTAATGACATTATTAGCCTATAACAGGCAGTTGAGCTTAACTTCACTATTTGTCTGAATATCAAATGCCTTAGAAAATTTTCCCTCATAAACAATCAAAACTATTTTATATTTACAGCTCATTTCTAACTGGACATTCTAACAACTAAAAATTCTCCTCCTTTTGACATATACATATTAATTTATTTTAGTTTGTTCAAAATTTAAAATTTTAGATTAATGTAATAACACATAACTCCTCTGCTGTAGCGTTGGAGGATCAAGCTTTTTCATTGCTGTGGTCTAGTTATAGAGATTTTTAGGTCACAGGCTGTTGGAGTAGCTGATAGTGGATCATGCTTACCCACAGGCATGTGAAATCTTATCCTTCAAAGAGGATGATTGAATTAATTCTTAATATGAAAACATTACAGTTTTTTTATAATAAACCTACCCTAGAAAACAGAGCAGTTTGCAACACTGTTTGTTAGTCTGTTTGTTCATTACATTAAAAAAAAAAAAAACTTTTTTTATCTTTGATTAAAATCCCCAAATATATGCTGCTTGTTTTCTAAGTATAAAATCTTAATCCTAGTTTCAGGCCATTAAGTTCATAGCTCTCTAATGAATAATGTTGGGCAAATTACCTGTTATAAAAATACTTTATGAATTATTGAATCTATGGAAAGTATATTTTCAAAATACATCACATTTCAGTTGTGATAGTGTAGGAAAGGCTCTGTTTATAATCCTTTAGTTCTCTTAGGAAAGAAGTAATATTCCTTATAATGAAAGAGAAAAAAAAATCCTAGCAAGGAGTGTAGCTGTGAAAGGTGCTTTCTCTGTGGTGATACGAAGTAGGTCTTCACACAAGAAGTCAGTGGGCCATTTCCCTCCTCTACTCTACCTGAAAATAGGCAGCAAGAGAAGAGTGAGTTCCCAGCACAGCTGAGGAAGATTTTGCAGCTGAGTATGGTGGATGGACAACTGGTAGCCAACTGGTAACACCCAGCTTAACTAAATCAGTGCAGTGCTGGATATGCAGGGCCCACCTGAGGATTGTCACCAAAAACATAGAAAGGAGAGCTGGGGAGGAAGAAGGGTGCTGTTGGTCCTCCTGGGTGCTGTTGGTCTTCCCAGAGGAGCTTGACAGGCTGGCTTTCCTGATATGACCCTGCGTGTTCTCATCCTCAGAGAAGCTCCTGCCCTTGCTGTTACTGGGAATATCTGTAGTTACTTTGGGGGAGCTCTGGTCCTTCCTTTGAGCATCACTTACTGGCTGCATTGCAGATCCCTCAGCCTGCTGGCAGAGTTTGTCCTGCTGGCACAGACTGTCTAGCTTCTACCGCTGACCTTGGGGCCTTCTCGGCACAGATCCTTGAAACATGCTTACGTGAAACATTTTTGTGGGCTCTTCACCTCTGGTTGCTCTTGTGGGGATTGTTGCTATGGGCTTCAGGTCTTCAGCTGGACTCATGCAGGACATTGTCTTGGGAGCCAGGTTCTCAACTGGATTCTTTGTGTTTTTAGTGTGTGGACAGATTTCCTGCACTCTTTTGTGTTTCACCCTTTGAGTGTCTCATGAAAATCCCATAGATTATGTTTCTTGTTTTTAATTATTTCCCTTACAAACCCTGATTACAACATTCAGCAAATGATAATATATCTTTCTCTAGAAATTTTTTGCAGAAAAAGACAAATTCCTAAAGCTACAGTAAGCCTTACAGTATTCACATAACCACTTAAGTCATATGATCCTCTCTTTCACTCATTAAACTTTTCATTCCAACTACAGTGTTTCCCTTCCCTAGATCTCCAGCAAGTTAGTGGTATGTAATCATTGCAGATGTTCACATTCCTCTTTTAGATTTTGATTCAAATAAAGTCTACATGAAGCAATTCATACCTCTTCCCACCTGTAACCAAGATTGTATTCTTGAGAACAAGGATGTGTGAAATATCCACAGGTTCATCTTGTCCAACATTTAATGTGTGGTGACAATATCCATTAAAGTCCCAAATCTTTAAGAAAAAAAATTAAAATCACGTTTGAGAAAGGAAATGAAAATATCTTCTTTAGGGCCTAATTGACATTGTGAATATAATTATTTTAAACACTTGTATTTATATTCTAACCTAATGTTGATTCTCTTAGCTTCTGTGTAATTAAAGAGAACATTTTCACTATTTTGAAAGTTACCATTATATTTATTACTCTTGTGATGCTGGATATGAGATGTATATTTAGTCTTCTTCCTGTTCCATGGAAAACAATTCTTAAACATTCTTGAAACCTCTGGAGTAGTGTATAGGGTCTTTGGTGGGCTAAGGAAATGGCCAGTGGCTAAAAACCTATATAGCTTCAAACTAGCAACTTTCCCAGGAAAGACCACAGCAGTAGAGTTAGGACTGTCAGCCCCAATCCCCAATCTCTGAGAGAGAGAGAGGGATTAAAAATGATCTAATCCGCAATGACAGATGCATCTTGCCCAAGAAATAAAGTCTCCATAAAATGAAAGGACAGGGATCAGCTGAACAGCTGGGCCTGCTGGAAGTCGACATGCCCAGAAAGAGTGCAGAAGCTCCATGCCCATGCCAAGTGTCTTGCCCTATGAGCCTTTTCCATCCCCCTTTCTGTCTGCGTCCTTTGAATAGTCTTTATAATGAAGGAATCAATACAATAAACTTTCCCCTGAGCTCTATGAGCTGTTGCAGCAAATGGATAAAGCCACGTGGGGGGCTACAGAAGAAACCTGGATTAAAAGCAGGCAGGCTTACTTAACTTATTTTTTATACTTGAATTATATCAAAAATTCAATAATTATTTTCCTAGTGGATGACCATAGTACTAGAAGCCGACATAATATCCTCTCCAACCACCATTAGTGCAGATCTTGCCTCTCATACAATTATGTAGAAGCACAGTGTTATCTATCCCAACTGTACTGTCTATGCACACACATCATGATTTTTTCTTTCCATACCCCTTCCTTTGTCTACACCTGTCAAAGGTGGGCACTCCATTGACATTCAACTAACTTAGGTGCTTGAACTCGACAGCACAATCCAACACAGTCCAGCATTCCACAACAATAGTGAGTTATCCGAAGAAGTTGTTGACCATAGCCATTTACAGCTCAGCTTAATATTATGGCCTCGCGATGTATACTTCATTTTTATACTTTTCTGCTGGATGGTTAAGACCTAGATAGAGCAAGACTTATATACCAACACATGTACTTTATGTTTCTTATGTGGTAAGTGAAGTTCCCTCAGGGTTTATCTGTAGTCCTGTACATTATTCTGTGGATCCTTTGCCTGTGTCATCCATGTGGATGAGTCATGGCCAATGCTTGACCAGTTTGCAAGAGACATCTGCTATAATAATGTCTGTAAGTATATCATGTATGCATCTTGTACGATACCAAAACAGTATGAAAACAGTTTGCAATGTATTAATTTATCGAATCTGTCTTGTTAAGGTGTCTTAAAACCGTCTGATTCATATTTGTACTTCAATAAAATTTTAAAAAAATAAATTAATTTTTAAAAAAAGTAAAAAAAAAAAAAGCAGGCAGGTTAAGGGCACACGGTTGTGGCGGCATCCAAAGCAAAGGCAGGGGAGCTGGGCTGAGCCCTTGGCCTGCGGAATCTGATACCACATCTGGGAAGAGAGCTTCAGAATTTAACTGAGCAGAGGTGCTGCTGGTATGTGCTGAAAAGCCCCCCACAGAGTTGATTACACAGAGGAAAATATACTCCCAAAAGTTTTGGTGACCAGGAACATATTGCATCGAGTGTGACAGGAGAGATGGACCTGCTTTTCACATATGTATGCATGTCTCATGCCCTACTTATAACTCTACCAGTCTATTCTAATGAGAGTTGATTGTAAGCTTGTAAATATTTTTGCTTCATTTCAAGGAAGAGGTAATTTTAAATCATGAAAAGCGACTATCAAGAGCCTCTCAGAATCCATGTTCCTTCTCTGGGTGTCTTTAAATTTCTCTTTCCTCATTTTTGAAATTGGAAAATTACTTCTCAAGGATACTTAAAGAAGTAAACTTCTAATGTAGGACCTGAAATATAGTTACCAAGTTCCAGATTTCCTGTCTTCCACAATTAAGCCATGCTGACAGTGGGTGTGAGACATTGTCCAATGGGGAACACAGAAGTTCTTGTCTTTTGACTCAAATAGTGGTGTAAAGATGTAGGCACAATGGATGTACTTTAAGAAGAATACGTAACTGAATCACTAGCTCTTAAAACTAAGCACTACGACACAACAGTGTTAAGTCATGTGCAGAGGACAAACTGGCACTAGGTATCAAAAGTAAAATGCACATTCTGTACTCTTTAACACAAAACTACCCTTTAACCTATAAAAACACATGCCACAGATACACCTATGCATGTGAGGTTATGTATTTTCCAAGCATATCTTGCAAAAGCTGTTGTTTACAAAAGTCAATTTTTAAAACAACTTAATGGCTCACTCGTAGGTGAGTGAGTCAGATTATGGAACATTTATGAGGCCACACATAACATAACCGCTAAGAATAGTGAATCGGACGTGGACTACCTTCGAATGATAGAGTATGTGCTCACATGTGCAAGACTGTGGGTTTCATCCTCGGTACCAACAAAATAAAATAAGATGAAACATCTCCCTATCTGTAGAGTTTGTCCAAACTGAATCAACTATGGGACCTTGAACAAGTTGTTTTACCTCTCTGAGCTTTGGTTTTCTCATCTGCAAAATAAAAACAATGGCAGTACCAATGTTGTACGTGGGAGTGTACTTGTGTGTATATGCATGTGTACATGTATATGCATGCCTGAGACAAAGCCTGGTTCACAGCAAACAGCCCACAAAAATTAGTCCATGTTGTCAGCTTACACATTCATATGAATGTATTCCAGGCAGAAAAGTATAAAATGTAGAATAGCACATCATGTAGTAGACTCCCATGAAGAAACAAATCATACCTGTAGCCTAAAAGAATGCACAAAAACCCTGCTGGTGGACTCAGGAAACAAGCTGGGAGCCGGGATGAAAAATTTTAAAAAATTAACTGTATATCTCTTATTTTTCATAATTTTATTGTCTGTATACATTATTCAGCACATTAATTAATTTAAAAACTCATCCCTCAAGATCATGATAAATAAGGCAATAATTCTAAGTTAACACTGGTACTGATTTGAGATCCTAAGTGAGAGGCAAGATTGGAATGTGTCATTCATTCTCACTTCTTTAAACAATATGGACCAAACAGGCCAACCCTGATATATGTGTTCTGCTAAGAGGTGATAAATTTCAGGGTTCAGCTGTGCCACAAGTGCACTGAGTGTGACAGGAGAAGCAGGAGGTGTGATTTGATTAGACCTCTAAATTTTCATAAACCTCAGCGATGTCCAGGCTTCTGCTGAGAATTAAGGGATGTGTATATGTGTATGTTTTTGACCCATAATTCTTTATTTTCTTCCAACATAACTTTTACAAGGTTTGCCTCAAATAATTCTCAAAATAAGTACTGTAATGATCTGGTCATCTGAGATCCTAGTATGTCCCTAAGCTGAGGACATTTTATCAACATCTGTAAGAACCGACAACATCCCACCTCAAAAATCAGTTACTAAGATGAGGAAATGGGGCCTAATCCATTTGCTTCATTGTTTACTGCAGTCCAGTATCTTATGACTGATAAATGAGATGCTGCCTTGCTCCTTTTGCCTAAGTCACAGTCTAATTCTCCACTTCCAGCTATCCTTCTATTTTACCTCAGTTGTTGGCATAAATATTGTTTGGGAACCTTCATGCAACTTCCCAGTTCACTTGATTCACTGTCTTCTCTTGAACAATTCTCCAGCCTGTATCTGACTCCTTTCCCCTTCCTAGAGACAAGTTTTACTAATTTCCAGAGGTTCTCACTTGGAATCCAATACAGCGTCTCCCTCATACTGATAGTTACAGCCTATGATCCCACGAATACTTGCTCCTAATGTCAGCACTATTCTCAGTACATGACTTTTGATCATTCCCTCAGTGATGCAGCTTAGTAGAATGGGTAGTACACCTCCACTAGGGCAGGCCTTTCACAGACTGCAGTGGAAGCAGCCCACTGTCTTGCTGACCGTGTTATGATTCATCTGAGAGCTACTCAAAGTTTACTCATGACTCTGCCTTCCCCTGCCTCAAGGTGTCACAGCCATCTCCTCTCATGACCGTCATCACTCTCTGGGCTGAGGGTGGCAGAGAAGAGTCATGGATGAACATGACTCTAGACAGCACATTTCCAGCTCTGCATGAAAAATTCATCATTTTGCGAAGCAAAATGTCAGCTTCCTCCCAGAAAAAAAAATGGGTAATGGTTATAATCTGGGAAAATCAGAATAAGATAGTGTGCTTAAACTATTATTGGATGGATACTAAATAAGATTATGATTGTTTTTTTCTCCTTTCTTTATTTCACTTTCATGTAATGAAAATGGAAATTAGTAAACAGATTCACCTTTCAACACTCATTATTTCTAAAGTGTGCTAATTTGACCTAATATTTCATATCACAAACTTGAAGAAGCCTAGAGCTGAAGCATATGAAAACTATTCAGGGTCCTTATTTTCCACAGTAATCCCCATTCAACACACTGAAAAAGGTTTCCTAAAACAAATATGCTAAGTTGTCTCTTCATTATTAATAATTTAACGAGAAAAATCACTTATTCATTTTTTCCACAGCGGTTTAGTTTCCTCCGAGCTTTGCTATTACAGAATTCAAGTTATTTAGTGTTCAGCTTTTCTCATCCCTCTATGTGGCAGACCAAAAAGGCCAAAGCAACTGGATCAATAGCTATGTCTCCTCACACAATATTTTAGCCTCCTCATATCTGAATAGAGCAAGCACATTGTCTTCACACCTTTACAGTCCCATCTGCGCTGCCAGTCAAAAGCCGGGTTTCATTTGCATCAAGGGCCATCGTGCTGATTTCTGTGCTGCCATGGCAACTGGTAAATTGCTTGACTTTCTGCCCAGTGTCTATCATCCAGAAGGAAACTGTAGACCCTGCATCTGAGCTAATTATCTAAAAGAAAACAAAATTGCAGAGAAGTTAAATATAGTTGTAAGATCAAAAATTTTGTTTCAGTAAAAATATCTAGCCTTGTGCATTTCCACTACTGAGATCCTCCAAACAGTGAGAGAAACCTTGTAGTCTATTTTCTTTCTGTTACATTAATAATAGTTCAATTTGTAGGACAAAGCTAGAGTAATGAAGTCATGATTCCCCTTTATCAGCAAAGATAGGAATCTTTTCCTAACCCACCACTGAGCTTAGTATCCAGATGCCACCCTGAAATCAAATCCTACTACAAATAAACATAAATCTTTTGCATTTAGAAAAGAAATTGAATTTTATTAGTCAAGTGGCCTGACAATACCTGTGTGTGAGAGCATTTTATGATACATCAGCTTCTATTAGGCGTTCAGAAAATAAACACTACCAGTCACCACATCCAAAATTAATTCTTAAAAATTACTAGAGCAGGGTCTGTGGAAAGAAACAGCTGGTGCTCAATTTCTTTTGTCTCCTGTTTTGAAATTTTTTAGCTTTTCCTCTTCTTAATTTCTTATGTATTTCTTCTTCCAATTTTGCATGTATGTATGCGACAATGTGAACAACTAATTTGAAGACAGTCTTATACAACAAATACTGCAAAATTCATATTATTTTGCTTAATAGCATTCTGTATGTTTTGTAATTTTTCTGTTTTAACCTTATTTCATACACTGTTTAAAAATAAAAATTTTTTAAAAATGTAAAAACAAATTACTAGAGCTGCTGTTTTTTATGCCATTGTCTCTTGCTCTAACTTTCATCGAGGGCCCAATGTACGTTTGTACCTAGAAATGAACCATAACAGATTCCTAGATAACAGACAAACTGCTTCAAAGGCAAGAGGGCTTAGAAAATATTCCAAACATGAAAAACAATAAGGAACTCAATAAAACCTGAGTTGCAAAGAATTTGAGGGAGCAAATATAATGAGATATCAGATGAAAAAGCAAGTTGGAGATGAAATTTTAGAAATCCCTAGTACGTAGTTCCAGAGAACACTGAGTAATATATAAAATGTTTCACTGGGAGAGGATTGATAACTCTGATTACCAGCATGGTCTGTAATTAACCTAAAGCATTAAGACCAATATTATTTTTCTTAATGATGAGAGTTCTGTAGACATTCTTGATGATTAGCTTTGTGAAGGTACTGCTCGCAGTGGAATGGAGCTTCAGAGAGACCCGTGGAGGCGCTGTAGCCTGCAGACATGAGCTTGCCAAGTACAGGAGTTCCAGATGGAGAAAGGAGAGGAAACATTGAAAAGAGGGGCACCATTCAGCAACATTGATATCTCAGCAAAGAACTACTACTGCACACATGATCTCTGTTAGCCCTTTTGACCCTGAAGTTATAACCGTGGTGAGACCACTTTTCTATAGAGAAAGAAAGAAATCTGTTCTATATATTTTCTCACAAAGGTATCAAAAGGAAGTAAAATATTTAATTACCTTGTTAAAGGATGGTGTGATTTCTAGAATGAATGATCTGGCGCTTTGAAATAACATGGCCTAACAATTTCATGTAGCTGTCGGGGTTGCTGTTTGATTTTGTTTGTGCAAGGCATGTCATAAAGATCACTGGAATCTGTGGTCAGAAGACCAAAGGGTGACAGCCAGCTGCCTCACTGCTGAGTCATCTGACCTCACCCATCCAGGGCAAGCCTACTAGTTAGCTTCTTAGGACACTCGTCAGAGGTAATCATAATAACTAGTTCTAAACCTAGCTGCAAGATTTAAATGAGAGGGGCCAAGGAGATAGTTCAGAAGAATAGGCACTTGCCTGGCAAGTGCAAGGTCCTGAGTTCAATCCCCAGCATAGGAAAAAAAGATTTAAGTAAGCGGACACTTTTAAACCACATACCATAGTTGATAGTATAGCAATAAATAGGGTGTAAAATCAGCTATTTTTGCCATTCTCTGTCCATTTACCTGACCTCTAATTTAGGCTCATGTTACTTTACATATCCAAATCAATTTTAAAAGATACTATCTGCTTTCTTCTTACTATGACAATGAATTTAGATAGTTTGGAAACCACACTGCAGAGATACTTTAAAATGTCATTGTATCAGATTTGTGAGTTTTTCATATAATTGCTTAGAAATATTACAATCATTAAAGGCAAATCCAGGAAAATATAATTTGCTAAGTAGAGTAAAATATTCTTCTTAGAGATCTTTTAATAAAATACTGAAGGTTGTAAAGGACCTTGTTATTTTTATCCAAAAATCAATTATAGACAATTTCTTGTGTGGTAGACATTTCATCATTAAACTGAGACATTCTTGAGCAGAAATAAAAAAAGCAAAATAAAATTTAAAAGGCCGCACTCAAAGAAAGGGTTTGGTTACTTGTTCACCAGTGCGCCTCACCCACCTATATAGAACCTTATCATCTACTCCATCATTTCCAGCTAATGTAGACATCTGATCGGGAATCAGAAGCCCTCCTTTCTGCTGCCTGGCATGCTCCCTGCCTGCCCACCTGGCTGAGCGCCAGCTTCCACTTCATCATTTTTCATCATCTTTCTCTGCTCACTTAACAATCTCTCAGGAATTTGGACCGCTAGTGACAACAGCACGGACTCAGGCTGGTTTCACTGTATGGCAATCTGCCTTCCGGTGTTGTCTAGAGACAAGTGACCGTGTCACAAACAAACAACCAGTATTAAGCAGAATCTACTCTACTGTGACAATATTGGGATCAGTGCAAGTGGAAAGCCCTTCAAAGATTAATAAGAGAAGAGTGCTGTTACGTCACATGGCACACGGAGGAAGTTGTTTCCCTGAAAGACAGTAGTAAGGTCTTTATTTTTAGCAAACTGTTTTTATTGTGCTAGTGCTCTGGACTAAAATGATAACACACTTACATACCACAGTGGTTCCAAACCCTTTAAGTGTGCAGTGCATTCCTGGATGTCCTTTATTGGAGTAGACCTCAGCTAATGAGCTCTGGATCCTGGCAGTCTACAGCGCTGAGAAGGCCCTGTCCTAATAGCTGCACTCCAGTGCAGACGGGCGTCCTGGCCCGCCACCCTCTAATGGGAACATGCTCCAGTTTAAGTGCCTGAATTAATAGCTGTTTAGGAAGGTACGGGTCCTCCTATGCTTCTCTCATATGAGCTGTCACAGCAAATCAGACAATTTTATGAGATGGGAGGCTGTGTCCCCTTCATCACTTAATTGTCTTCCTGCAATTCTACACCACACTAGGTGTGTTGCTTGTCTTTTGTTTGCATCCCAGGTGCTATCTTACCAAACTTGCAGCAGCACATACTGCATGCCATTGGCTAGCAAGAAATGGAGAGATTCGATTTAATTGCTGTTTATAGTTTTATTTCTCTAGTCAGGGTTATTTATAACCCCATAATACAAAGCAGGTTATTTCCTTTATTTTCATTTTATATCAAATCTCGAGATGCAATATCCCAGAAAGTAAGAAGACGAGAGGAACGACAGTGTTGCAGAGCCCAGAACAAAGGATTCGCATATTTCAAGGCAGCCATTCTCTGTTTATAAATCTTGCTTATCAGATTTTATTTCTTCCAGATGAATTCATAATTTGCTCTTTGAAATTCATTCCTTGAATTTATTGAACACTCCTAATGTATGAACCACTGGAGGATACCATGGTGAAACATTCTGCCTTTGCTTTGGTAGGAAGGCAGAGGGAGAAGCAGAGGGAGAAATGCAACCAAACAGAGAAAGAAAATGAAGAGGGAAAACACATGTAAAAATAATGTTCGTGGGACAAGAGTTGTACAAGCAATATGGCAGAGAAGAAAGCAGAGAGTGTTCTGGTGGGTGGACAAGTGGGCTCTGCTGAGGCCTCGTCAAGGAATCGTAGAGAGAGGCAGTAGTGTTTAAACAAGATATGTCTGCATCCTGTCCTCTGAATAACTACTATGAAGACAGCAATATGCAATGTATCAATTATTGTAACTGTCCTATTAACCTGCTTTGAAACTGTTTCATTGCTATTTTTTCTCATTAAAATGAATATAATTAATTAATTAATTAAAAAATAGCTGAGTTTAACAGTGTTCCAAGAAACTGAAGCAGCCCTGCAAAGGCCATGTGGTGGGAGGACCTTGGCATGTCCAAGGGGCTGTGAGTTGGCCTTCAAGTCTTAGGAAGACTGAAAAGGAGGAGAAGCCCCTGGCTGTGCTTGAGGGGACTCAACACACAAGGATCACAATGCTTCAAAAAAGCACTAGGCTTGTTTGTGTCTAAAAGCACTAAAAGTAGGGGGCCAGAGAGATGGCTCAGTGGAATAAGTGCTTCCCTAGCAAGCGCAAGGGCCTGAGTTCAATCCCCAGTTCCACCAAAAAAAAAAAAAAAAAAAAAAAAAAAATGAAAAGCACTAAAAGTAACATGTACTATTAAGTATTAAGAATCAATAAATATATATCTATTCAAAATAATATTTGTAAATGAATGAATACATTCATGCTCACTTAGGGAAGAATAACAGTTTAAAATGTGTTGTTATTTCTGTTCAAGTAAGCACATTAAATAAAGAAACAATGTGCGTGTGTGTGTGTGTGTGTGTGTGTGTGTGTGTTTGTGCTCCTGTAAGTCATAAGAGTAGGGAATTTCTTCTACTTCTACCAAGTGACACAAGCACACAGCCCTGGGAATGATGCACAGTCAGTAACAGCTCAGAGCTGGCCTGTGTTGCAAGGTGGTATTAACAGAAGGATGTCACTGGGAGCCTGGCAACGAAGCAAGAAAGGAAAAAATTTTCATTAGTGTTCATCCAGCCCTGTTTAAAACAGAAATTCATTGATTTTTCCCTAAAAACAAACACTAAAATGTTAGATTCTCTTGTAAGAGGGAGATAAATTTCCCTCAAAGTAAACTTCATCACTTTTCTCAGATTTTACAATAACCAAGAGGATTTCTAATTAAATTTGTTGTACTCTCAAATACCTCAATCCTCCGCAAAAATGGTGTAGAACAAAAGAGGCATGGTCTGCAGCCCCCTTTTGATTTGACATCAGGTTTCCTGGGACTAATCCTCAAAACCAGGACCTTACTAGATAAAATGCAGAGGGTGCCTCTTCCAGCTTTCAAAGCCAAGCCTTCATGTGGTTTATGAGACCCCTCCATGGATCTGAGAGTTCCGCTGGGTGAGGGCAGTCAGCCCCACTTGGTGGGCCTCTTTGGACAAGCATATAGGACATTAAGATGTGTGCTCCTAGAGGCCAGTACAGTGGAAAATTCTGGGTGCTACTGGTGTGTCATATTATCTAATATGCACATCCTTCAACCAAGAAATTCATTTCTAAGACTTTACCCTAAAGAGATAATGTCATGAGTGTCAATATATTTACATACAGAATTTTCCTAAGAGCAAAACATGTATCAAAGGAAATGGATTTGTAAATGATGGTATGAGATACTGTAATGTCTTTTTACAATGAGGAAGTAGGTTTAGGTAAAGAAAATACATCCCAGTATACTACTGAATTAGAAAGTAGGTTATAGAACTATATTATGTGAAGTAGCTCATGCGTAGAAATTTGAGAACCCAATGATGAGTTTTCAGCAATCTTTACATCCTACTTGAGCTTCACTGAATTGTTTCATTTTCATTAAACATGTAATGTTTCCATGTTATTTATTTATTTATTTATTTTGTGGGACCAGGGATTGAACTCAGGCCCTTGCCTATTCTACTGAGCTGTCTCCTCAGTCCTTTACATGTAATATTTTGTTAAAAAAAAATACTATTGCAAAAAATAGTAAACACAGTTTGTCAAAATTGGCAGCATGTGCCTATCAACCTTGACTATCCTGGACCTGTTACATATGGTCTGTGTGACCTTGGCCAGGTACCTGCACCTCTCTGAACCTCCAACTCAGACTCTCTGCCTCCTTGGTCTGTCCCCGAGTGACAGCTGGCTCCCCAAGAGCCTTTAAATGCAGATGAGGCCCTGCTATTCCTCTGTCTGCTGACCAGCTCATATAGTCTTCCCTTTCCATCCTCCTTTTTCTTTTTTTTTTTTTTTTGGTGGAACCAAGGATTGAACTCAGGCTTCCAAAATGCAAGACAAATTGAACCATTACCTATTTTACAAAAATCACAGAAGCCTACACGATTAGGATGAGGCCCATTGTCATAATATAGAAAGTCTATTGTTCTAGGATATGTTTGCTAATGTCCATGGATTTTTAAGTGAAGCTTCATTTAAGAAACCACTGCAGAGATGATTCTTTAGCATCGCCTCCAGGAGGCTGTGTTACTACAGTTCTTTCAATAAAAACACATCCCAGGGACTTCCTTATCCAGTTCCAACTCTTTCAGCTCCTAGCTGGAGAGGGGGTGCCAGGTGAGATAGCTTAGTGGTGTACTTCAAGAGGCTTTGTGTGACTTAGCAACATTTGCTTAGTTTAAGAGGTGAGGGAATCACAAGGCAAAAAGGCAAAGAAGAGTTGCAGAATAGTGTCAAGCTTTCGTAGGGGAATTATGTTAGATTTCCTACCAAAGTTCAAATACAATGAAATAATAATAATGAAATGTGGGCAACATGTTTAAATGACAACAGAAGGAAAAGATTTCACTAAACTCAGATAATGGAGAGCTTTCAGGAGTGACATCACACCTAAGATTCAAAGAGTACAAGCTAGTAGACTGAATAGCACAGCACCTACGAATAGTAAAATAAAGTATGGCAATTAACTGGCCAAACCTAGGCTTTGAGCATAAATTGTGTGGCCAGAAGAGTGTTTGGAGTGGCAGAAAAAGGGAGCAATGGAAGGCGAGATCTTTCCTTTGCAACGCAAATGCGAAAGGACCAAAAAAGAAGAGTGGAGTTACATGTTCAACTGAGAGACAGTTAGAGAGGAACCATTGCCAGTGCTCAGAGAGAAGTAAAAGTGGCTGGTTGTAGTTGGAGACTTAAAGGCATGATCAAGTCAAGGCTACACCCTGTGCCTCATAAATCCACCCCTGCATAGACCAACTCCAGTGGCTGAGGAGAGGGGGGAGCAGAACAGTAGCCGGCTCGTCTCAAGAGAAGCATGGCAACACCAAACCACAGCCTAATCCAAACACTTGAATTCTTCTACTATTTGCTATCACACAGCTTAAGATATAGATCAAGGCACCCCAAAAAGATAGTAAGAAAATGAGGTGTCCAGAAATGACCAAGCTCCCTCAGAGTATGAATGGCTTCAAGCGATGGGAGGCCAATCTTAACATGACAACTCTGGCAAGGCCCAACGTGTCACCACCCTCCACTCTCACAGGAACAAGCCAGTAACCTGAAGTTCAGACAGATCAAGGAGGTTGTGCAGTATTTCAATCCCTCATCTCTCTAATTCTGCAGATTTCAAATGTTTTAGTTTTGGGGCTGGTCTATAGTCTTAAAAACTATTGAATCATTTATGTGGAGTTCAAATATATAACCACATAGAAGATAGGTAGAATAATATATATGTATATGTCTGTATTCAACATGTTTAATTTTTTTTTCGGAACCGGGGACTGAACTCAGGCCCTTGCACTTGCCAGGGAAGCATTTATTCCACTGAGCCATCTCCCTGACCCCTATAAATTTAAACTGAATGGTTGTTAAGGCATAAGGGTATAAGAGCATACATCCCCTCACCTATTAGAACAGTGAGATCATTACACATGTGTGGCTTCCAAAGTTTTCACTGCACTTTAGGGAACAATAAAAGTATTGATAAAATTATGAACATGGTTTGATCTCTCATATTGATCTCTCAGGAGGACCTAAGGCATCTAGGGCCCAACACAATACCATGAGAAATATTTTATCTTCCAACCCCAGCTCTGTTTCCTCAATCAGACTGTGGTATGCCCTGGGAACTCTTTTCATACTCTGCCTCTGCCTTTATGCCTCAGCTCCTACAACCCTTATGCTAAGAGCTTATAAACTAAGCTCTGTCTTCCAGCAAATATGCTGAGTGCTCAAGCTGCTTTGCCAAGGTGCCCACATTGTGTCTTCTTGAGATTTCCACTCCAATTTTCCAGGTTCAGCTAAGATGTCACCAAACCAACTTGATCATTTTTCTTGAAGAGCTCATTCATCTCTACTTCATTTTCCATATTCCAATGTATCTTCATGAGTTAATAATGTATGTGCCTCCCCTTCATTTGTTGATGTTTGTTTAAAATGTTTTTTATGTTAATTTTTATTTTATTGAAGTACAAATATCAATGAGACAGTTTTAAGATAACTTGACAAGATGGATTTGATAAATTAATACATTGCAAACTGTTTTCATAATGCTTTGGTATCACAGAAGGTGCATACATGATATTATACTTACAGACATTATTACACTGTATATCTCTTATCAGTAAATTAAGAGAGTGTAGCTGTTTGCGTATCTTATTTTTTATACCTGAATTACATCAAAGATTCAATAATTAATACTTTCTACCTTGTTATTTTCCTAGTGGTTGTCCATAGTACTAGAAGCCGACATAATATCCTGTCCAACCACCAATAATGCAAATCTTGCCTCTCATAGAATTATGTAGAAGCACGGCGTTATCTATCCCAACTGTACTGTCCATACACACACATCATGGTTCTTCCTTTCTATACCCCTTCCTTTGTCTACACCTGTCAAAAATGGACACTCCATTGTCATTCAACTAATTTAGGTGCCTGAACTCGACAACACAATCCAACACAGTCCAGCATTCTACAACAATAGTGAGTTATCTGAAGAAGTTGTTGACCATAGCCATTTACCGCTCAACTTATTTTTATGGCCCTTCAGTGTATACCTCATTTTTATACTTTTCTTCTGGATGGATAAGACCTAGAT
Source organism: Ctenomys sociabilis (assembly GCA_004027165.1). Lineage (NCBI taxonomy): Eukaryota > Metazoa > Chordata > Mammalia > Rodentia > Ctenomyidae > Ctenomys > Ctenomys sociabilis. The sequence continues at coordinate 60,480 of PVKA01010229.1, forward strand.
AGAGCAAGACTTATATACCAACACATGTACTTTTTGTTTCTTATGAGGTCAGTGAAGTCCCATTTGCTTTGCCTAAAAACTGTATGATAAGATATCATTGGCTGATAGTACTATAAATGATACTCTCTTTGTACTTCTCTGCAAGAAAATCTTGTAAAATAAAAGTGTTTTCTGTATATTATAAACTAATAAGCACACTGTTGCCTGTGATCTAAAACTCTATGTGCTTTTTATACAATGCTTTTATTTAATTATTCAATGAATAGCAAAATAGTAGAAGTTTACTGGGTTGGAGAATCACACTTCTCTCTTCATCTCCAGCATGTACATGTTCTTTTCTGGCCTATAACTTTGGCTACACAGCCTTGATTTGTGTTCATGTCAAAGTGGCAGACTCCAGATCTTCTTTGTGCCCCATTTCCTGAATTCTTCACAGATTTCATTTGTTTATGCCTAAGCTACATAGCATCTTAACTTCTAAACACAGCCTTGCCTTTTAGTTTTGCAGATCTCAATTAGCAGAATGTTCTCTTTGAAACAAATACATCTTTCAGTGACCACCAGGGAGCTAAATTAACTGGCTGTCCTCATGAAGTTCACTAAAAGGTTTGTAGGAGATGTTTTGTAAAGGATTTCATTTCCTAGAATAACCAGAAAACAGAGTGTTTGAAGCAGTGACATGACAGATACTCATTACCAACAAAGGGCTTCCCACCCCTTGCATAGAATCTGAACCACAGATTTCTGGGAGTCTTCTCTGTAGATGAAAAAGGAAAAAATGGGCTAAAGTTATTGCTTAATTGGCTGCAAACTGGAGACTTGCTTTCTGCTCGACCCCTGTTGCGCTGTTAGCATCAGGTCTGAGGAGTTCAGAACACTAAAGTAGCCTCTGATGGTGAGGCTCCTACATCAGACCCACAGGCTACCCCACATCCAGCTCTGCCAACTCTCCTGTCTGGACCTCCTGTCCCCCGTGAAGGGCTGTGGTCTATGCAACACCTGTGCTCAGGGAAGAGCTTCTTCATTGAGATGCAGGTAGCACTCCCATAAGCAAGGGCTGCAGAGCGTCATTAAAGAGGTGAGACAAACAGCACTTGTATTGCATACCAAGTGGCGTCACATTTAACTGAATCATTTTATTATGAATACATTCCGGCTGCCACTGTGTATCACTCGTGTAAAATATGCTGCTGAACGGATCCGTGCTAATTGCATTTCATGCATATTTCAGAACTTTCCACAGGGATACGGTGTTCATAAAGGGGAATTTTACAACCAGGTTCACTTGCATTTGGCTCAGACCCAGACTAACGTGTCACAAGGATAAGTTCAATTGCATTATGTGCTCTATTTGTTTTAGCTGGAATGCTGTAATTCCTCGTGACTCTATCAGAGTCAGTTGCTGTGCTGACAGGCTGAAAATGAAATCCCCCTCAAATCCTCCTGGAAACATTCTTTCCAAAAGCACATAGCCACAAAGTCATTTTTCTCCCCCTCCCATTTGTTTTTTTCTAGGTTTGTCTTCAATTTTGTACTAGACCAAAATAAAGAAAGGGGGTTCTGGACTTGGGGATATCTTCAGTGAGTGGCAGAACAGAAAACATCATTACCTGCTTCAAGAGTGAATTGTAAAGAACACATGTGACAGGCTTTTGATGGCTTTTCACCCTCTTGCTGGGCTCACTTTTCATTGCCAACACTGCTAGTTGGTTATTAAATGCAATGAAAAGCCGCCCGTGGGTTTCGTCAAAGTGGAAGAGACATCTGAACTCTTTACTTCTGGGGAAAGAGCAAGCTATCCTCTGGATGGACAGTTGGTGGTGAATATCCCAGAGTCTCAGAACCTGGAGGAAAAGCCATGAAATTATATAAATATGTCATGGAGAATTCTAATTTTTAACAACTTTTTTTTCTAGCTTACTCTTGCCTCCAGCACAAACTTGTTTTTATCAGTGCTACACTCGCTTCCTACTTCTGTCCCAGAATGTATCATTTTATATTTTGTTTATCTACTTAAATACTTCCTAACTTTTCAGCTCCACCAGGGAAGGCATTGTATTTTATCCAAGTCCTCAGAATAGGGCTTTACTTTTACAATGGCTTATCAGTACAGCAGCCCTGATAGAGTTAGTGGATCATAATATTCTCACATAATGCAATTATATATTTTTTTTTCCATTACTGGAAATTTAAGTCAGGGCCTTCACAATGAGCTACATTCCTGTTCCCCCTTTTACTTTTCTTTTTTGCTATTTTGAGACAGGGTCTCATAAAATCATGAGGCTGGCCAGGCTAGGCTTGAACTCACAACCCACCTTCTTAGGCTCCCTAAATGCTGACAATACACCACCACATCTGAATAGGTATGACATTTTACCAAGGGAAAAACAATTTATGTAAGTATTATTATGCTCACATAATTTGAGATGCTTGTTTACTTATGTGAGACCAATGTCAATGCCAGAAGACTCTAAATGTGGAAGAGAAGGGCAAAAAAAAGAAATCAGAGCATTAGAGTATGAGGACTCTTCCTAGGTTTCTAGCTCAGAAAGTGGAGAAAAGGGGCCACAATCCAAGAGAAATGGAAAAAGTGAGAATGGATTGTCCCCGGAGCCTCCATAAGGAGCAGCCCTCCTGCCAAAGCCTTGATTTTAGCTTAGTGAGGGCTGTCACAATTTTAGCCCAGAGAGCAGAAAATACTATAAATCAATATTATTTCAACCCTGCTGCAACTGTTGTCATTTTCATAGTACTAATGGAAAATTATTATTATTCTCTCTGTTTTTCTTCCTTTGGTAAAATAAAAGAAATGGTATTAAAGTAAATCAAGTTAACAACAGTTATGAGATTCTTACTTAAATATAATAAAATAATGTTAAGTAATGCTCACACATACGACATGCATTTTCAATGCACAGTAGGGTACAAACACTAAATCCTTCCTTAGAAGACAGTTTACTCCAAATCCAGAAAACAAGGGCTGGCCAAATAGATCAGTGGATTAAAGCGCCTGAAGGGCCTTGGCCTGCCTTGTTGGTCCCGCCCCCAGGGCTTGCTCAGAGGGCAATTGAGACTGCGCTTGGTAGCACCCCTGTAATCCCAGCTCTTAGGAGGCTGTAAACAGGAAGATCACTACCAGTCCTATCTATGCAGTGAGGCCCTATACACCCAGTACACCCTATCCTAAAATACAAAAAAAAAAAAAAAGAGAGAGAGAGAGAGAAAATTCAGAAAACATTAAATGATCGCTTTTCCTACCTTTTCTTTCCTTCTAGCCCCCTGCATTCCAGTGAGATGAGTCATACTAAGTATCCAAGGAACAAAGTGGCCCAAGCGCCTGGGAGTACAGAATGGAGGCTGACCAGGCAAAAAGGCCCAAGCGAAGAACCTGAGAACACGCTCCAAAACATGCGCAAGAGCAAACTCCAATGTCGGGCTTGCGCGCTCTCGCTCCGACCCTTACATGTCGCAAGGCGATCTCCTGCAAGTTTCCTGTGCTCTCTGTATTTAATATAATACCGACCTTATCCAGCTTTAGGAGAATCAAATAAGATCCCTTCTGGCATAAGGTAATGAATGTTAAGTAATGCTCTTCACTGTTAAATTTATCTTATTTCTTTTTATTATATAAACATTAGAACTTAACAGCAAAATTATTATTTTCAATAAACTAGTCTATCCTCTTCAATGTGACAATTATTTCTAAATTATTTGTAAAAGACAGTCTGTCGTGAAATGAGGGTTTATTTCCCTGTTGTTGCCATTTTCCGAAGTCATTCTGAACCTCTTCTTTATGACTGTCTGTAATTGTGATACAGTGGCTGCCACCTTGTCCTGAATTCATTCAAAAATTTACCGTTCATTTTGACTTAGGTGAAGAGTAAAAGTTGTACGGTATCAGATCCAGTGAATAAAGTGCGTGAGGAAATGTCCTTATGTTCCTACCAGCACGCCTTTGTGTTAGGTAGCACACAGAGAGGCAGCCTTCACTCTACTTTTGATCACAATAAAGACACTCAGAGGGCCGGGGATATAGCCCAGTGGCATAAGCTCCTGCCTGGCAATAACGAGGTCCTGAGTTTGATCCCCAGTATGACCGGAAACAAAAAACCTTCATGCTTCACAAAACGAGATTTCCAAACTTCTGAGAAAGTGGCAAGAACAATAACATAAGTCAGTTCATAGTGAAATGCAGCATTTTGAGTAGGATCAACAGTAATGTGTCATTTAAATGTAATAAGTTCTTTTGGGCCCACCATGTAGCTCAGTGGACTAAAGTGCCTGCTTAATTAGGTAGGTGCAGGGACCATCCCTGGTGTGCCGTACCCCCGGGGCATGATGAGATAGCACTGGGACTGGGTGGTGTCATACACCTGTAATCTCAGCAATTGGAAGGCTGAAAACAAGAGGATCTCTATCAGTCTTATCTGAGTAGTGAGACGCTATAGACTCTATGCTAAATATATTTTAAAAAAATAATAATTTTTAATTCAAATATCTACCATAGATTTTAAGCACTCTACATATAAAAGGACTGCTTTCTAGAAGAAAAGGAATAACTTATATTCTTCTCCATTTTGCTTTTCATTTTCCCCAATATAAACATTTAATTTTTTATTTTTTTAATTTTTTATTGTTATTATTTTTATTGAAGAACAAATAGCAATGAGACAGTTTCAATACAAATTAACAGGACAGCTTTGATAAATTAATACATGGCAAAATATTTTTG
>PVKA01010230.1:0-65193 GCA_004027165.1 Ctenomys sociabilis
ACTCACTGCCCTTTGATGCCCAGAGAATCGGGGAGATTCCCACTCAATCAGTGGGCTTTAGGTCAGGGGATCCGGGGAGGTGTTGGGGACAGGGATCCGTGAAGCGCGTGTGGGAAGAAGCCAAAGGCTCTCCCTCAGACTCACCACACTCTCACTGCTCTGGGAAGCCTGGTGAGTCCTGTAAATTCGCTCTCGCTGGAAGAGCTTGGCGCAGGATCCAGGAGGCCGCTGGAGTCAGCCACTGTCTCTGGCCGGTCTCAGGAGCTGGGCGGGAGCGGGCGGGATGGAGCAGGACGGCGGAGTCGGCCGCGCTGTCTCTGGCCGGTCTCAGGAGCTGGGCGGGGGCGGGCGGGATGGAGCAAGATGGCGGAGTCAGCCGCGCTGTCTCTGGCCGGTCTAGAAAAGACATTTGACAAAGTCCAGCACTCATTCATTTTCAAAGTCCTAAAGAAAATTGGAATAGATGGTCTCTACCTCAGTCTTATAAAAGCCATCTATTACAACTGAACAGCTAACATAATTTTAAACGGGAACAACTATATTTATGCACCAAACACAGGAGCACCCAATTATGTAAGACAAATCTTAAGAGACATGAAAAACTTAATGTATAAGAACACAATCTTAACAGGAGATCTTAACACACCCTTATCTCAAAAAGATAGGTCAACCAGACAAAAAAATTAGCAAGGAAGTAGCAGAACTGAACCAGAGCTTGGAACAAATGGACCCGGTGGACATATACAGAGTGTTCCACCCAACCACAGCTGAATACACATTTTTTTTCAGCTGCACACTGGTCATTTTCCAAAATAGACCACATACTAGTCCACAGGTTGTGCCTAAGTATATGCAAGAAAATAGAAATTATTCCATGCATACTATCTGACCACAATGCAATGAAATTGGAAATAAATGACAAAATAAACCAGAAAACCCCACTAAATTCATGGAAACTAAAGAACACCCTACTCAGCAATCAATGGGTTGCAGAAGAAATTCAACAAGAAATTCAACAATATCTACAATTCAATGAAAATTCAAATACAACTTACTGGAATTTATCGGATGTGATGAAAGCAGTTCTTAGAGGGAAAATAATAGCTATAAACTGACACATTAGGAAAACAGAAAGGGAACAAATTAGCACCTTAATGTTGCACCTCCGACAACTAGAAAAAGAAGAGCAAACAAAACCCAGAGCACAAAGACAGGAAGAAATCATAAAGATTAGAGCAAAAATTAACTCAATTGAGATGAAAAAAACAGTTCAAAGAATCCACAAATGAAAAAGTTGGTTCTTTGAAAAACTAAATAAAGTTGATAAGCCTCTTGCCAACCTCATCAAAAAGAGGCAAAAGAAAATTCAAGTACAAGCGATAAGGAGATTCCTCGAAAGGTACAAATTACCAAAACCAAATCAAGAAGATATAACAACTCTCAATAAGCCGATAACAGCCAACGAAATCCGAAACGTAATAAAAAGCCTACAGACAAAGAAAAGTCCAGGTCCTGATGGATTCACAGCTGAATTCTACAAGAAATTTATAGAAGATATAATCCCCACACTCCACAAACTCTTCCATGAAGTTGAAAAGGAAAAAGCCTTCCCAAAATCATTTCTGGAGGCAAGTATAATACTGATTCCAAAACCAGGGAAAGACACAAACAAAAACGAGAACTACAGACCAATCTCCCTCATGAACATAGATGCAAAAATACTCAACAAAGTCCTGGCAAATGGAATACAGCAAATCATCAAAAAGATCATACACCATGACCACGTAGGATTCATCCCAGGGATGCAAGGATGGTTCAATATTCGAAAATCTATAAATATAATACACTATATTAATAGACAAATCTAAAAACCACATGATCATCTCAATTGATGCAGAGAAAGCCTTTGACAAAGTGCAACACTCATTTATGTTCAAGGCCCTACAGAAAATTGGAATAGATGGACTCTATCTTAACTTGACAAAAGCCACCTATGACAACCCAAAAGCTCATATAATCCTAAATGGGGAAAAACTGAAATCTTTCACTCTTAAATCAGGTACAAGACAAGGATGTCCTCTATTGCCCCTCCTATTCAATATAGTGTTGGAATCCTTAGCAACAGCCATTAGAAAAGAGGAAGAAATAAAGGGAATAAGAATAGGTAAATAAGAAGTTAAATTATCACTATTTGCAGACAACATGATACTTTACTTGGAAGACCCCAAAAATTCCAAGAAACTACTAGAACTAATAGGGAAATTCAGTATCATAGCAGGATACAAAATCAATACGAAAAAGTCAATAGCATTCCTTTACAAAGATAACAAACACACTGAAAGGGAAACAATAGAAACAATACTTTTCACAATAGCACCGCAGAAAATGAAATACCTTGGGATTCACTTAACCAAGGAAGTCAAAGATCTTTTCACGGAAAATTACAACAACCTAAGAAAAGAGATTATAGAGGATTTCAGAAAATGGAAAGATATTCCATGCTCCCGAATAGGAAGAACCAACATCGTGAAGATGGCCATACTCCCAAAATGGCTGTACAGATTTAATGCAATCCCTATCAAACTGCCACCAACATATCGCCCAGATATAGAGAAATCAATCCTAAAATTTATTTGGAACAACAAACGACCTAGAATAGCAAAGGCAATCTTGGCCAATAAAGACAAGGCAGGAGGCATCACTAATTCCTGATTTGAAATTATAGTACAAAGCCACTGTGATAAAATCAACATGGTATTGGCTACAAAATAGACCTGAGGATCAAAGGAATAGATTAGAAGACGCAGGGGCATCTACGAAACCACTCAGTCATCTTATCTTCGACAAAGGGGCTACACAAGCTCACTGGAAGAAAGATAGCCTCTTTAACAAATGGTGCTGGAAAACATGGCTTTCTACATGCCGAAAACTAAAACTTGACCCAGGTCTATCACCATGCACTAAGTTAAAGTCAAAATGGATTAAAGACCTAAACATTAAAAGAGAAACACTCAATCTCCAGGAAGAGAAAGTAGGAGGAACTCTTGAAGATATAGGGGTAGGTAAATAGTTCATGAACAAACATGTATTCGCAAGGGAAGCACTTGAAAGAATCAACAACTGGGATCAACTCTTCTTAAGGAGCTTCTGCATGTCAAAAGAAATTGTCAACAGAGTGAAAAGACAACCCACAAATTTTGAAAAAATCCTAACTAATAAACAATCAGACAGAGAACTACTGTCTAGAATATATAAAGAACTGAGATATAACAGGGCCCTCAAATTTAAAGACCCAGTTCATAAATGGGCATCTGAGATGAATACACACTTCTCAGAGGACGAAATTAAAGAAGTGAATAAATATATGAAAAAATGCTCCACATCACTGGCCATTCGTGAAATGCAAATAAAAACAACACTGAGATACCATCTCACTCCAGAATAAATGGCTATCATAAGGAAATCAACCAACAACACATGTTGGAGAGGTTGTGGGGAAAAGGGAACACTTCTCCACTGCTGGTGGGAATGCAGACTGGTACAACCATTGTGGAGGTCAGTGTGGAGACTCCTCAAAACAGTAGGACTAGAAATCCCATTCAAGCCGGCTATCCCCCTACTTGGAATTTTCCCAAAGGATCTGGATACATTGTATCATAGAGATATATGTGTACCTATGTTTATAGCAGCACAATGTGTGATAGCAAAATCTTGGAACCAACCACGATGTCCATCACATGAGGAATGGTTGAAGAAGATGTGGTATTTCTATATAATGGAGTATTACTCAGCTATTAAGAATGATAAGTTTGAAGCATTTATACTGAAGTGGATACCACTTGAACATATACTCATAAGTGAAATAAACCAGACGCATATGTGTAAATATCGCATAGTCTCCCTAGCACAACAAGCGTATATCACAAATACAAAGGGAAACGTACAACAACCTAAATCAGTTGAGTCAGATAAGGCAAAGTGAATGGCATATGCTGCAGGATACTAATCAGCTTTTCTTCTGGATGGTTAACAACCTAAGATCACATGTCAGAGTTGGAGAAATAGAAGAGCCAGAAGGACAGCCAACATTTTGGCCCTAGCCTTTCAAGGTCAGCGAAGACTCAGGACATAGGAGAACCTGTACTGCAACATCATGAAACTCAGGTGAGCTCCAAATTTTCTGAACGACGAGATTATGGAGCCACAGAGGAAAGAGATTGAAGTTCTATAGTGTGCCTGGGGAGAGCCACATGAAGAGAAAACTTTCTGTCAAGCTCTCACAGAGAGCAATCTGGTCAAGCATTGGCCGTGACTCATCCACATGGATGACGCAGACAAAGGAACTACAGAATAATGTACAGGACTACAAGATAAACCCTGAGAGGACTTCAATGACCACATAGGAAATATAAAGTTCATGTGTTGGTATATAAGTCTTGATCTATCTAGGTCTTAACCATCCAGCAGAAAAGTATAAAAATGAAGTATACATCGTGGGGCCATAGTATTAAGCTGAGCTGTAAATGGCTATGGCCTACAACTTCTTTGAATAACTCACTATTGTTGTGGAATGCTGGACTGTGTTGGCCTGTGTTGTCGAGTTCAAGCACCTAAGTTAGTTGAATGACAATGGAGTGCCCACCTTTGACAGGTGTAGACAAAGGATGGGGTATAGAAAGAAAAAATCATGATGTGTGTGTATGCACAGTACAGTTGGGATAGATAACGCTTTGCTTCTACATAATCCTATGAGAGGCAAGATCTGCACTAATGGTGTTTGGACAGGATATTATGTCGGCTTCTAGTACTACGGTCATCCACTAGGAAAATAATTATTGAATTTTTGATATAATTCATGTATAAAACATAAGATTAGTAAGCAGCCACACTCTTAATTTACTGATAGGAGACATCTGCTAAAATAACATCTGTAAATATAATATCATGTATGCACCTTGTACGATACCAAAACATTATGAAAACATTTTGCAGTATATTAATATATCAAATCTGTCTTGTTAAGGTTTCTTGAAACTGTCTGATTGACATTTGTAGTTCAATAAAATAAAAAATAAAGAAGTAAATTTTAAAAAATGGGAACAGCTGAAATGTTTGACTCACAAATCTGGTACAAGACAAGGATGTCCTCTATCACCAGTATATAGTTATTGAATCATTACATAGAACCATTAGACAAGAGAGAGAAGCAAAAGGAATAAGAATAGCAAAATAAGAAGTTAAGCCATCATTATTTGTGGATGACATGATACTTTATTTAGAAGACTCAAAAATCTCCATGAAGGTAATAGAATATACAAATACAGTGGCATAGCAGGATACAAAGTCAATACCCAAAAGTCAATAGCATTCCTCTACACACATAACAAACACACTGAGAGGGAAATTAGCGAAACAATATCTTTTACAATAGCATTGAAGAAAATACTTAGGAATTAATCTACATAAAGTAGTCAAAGAAGGGGCCAGGAAGATGGTTCAGTAGAAAAATCACTTCCCTGTCAAGCACAAGGGCCCCGTTCTGCCAAAAAAAATCCAAGCAAACAAAAAAAAATAGCCAAAGATGTATTCAATGAAAATTACAGTACTCAGAAAAGAGAGATCATAGAGGATTTCAGAAAATGGAAAGATACTGCCTGCTCCTGAATAGGAAGAACCAACATTGTGAAGATGGCCCAAAATTGTTATACAGATTTAATTCCATCTCTATCAAGATACCTCACAGATCTAGAGAATTTGTTCCTAAAATTCATTTGGAGCCATTAACAATCTAGAATGGCAAAGGCAATACTGGGCAGCAAAGACAGGGCAGGAGGCATTATAATTCCTGACTTGGAATTATACTACAAACTGCTGTGATAAAATCAGCATGGTATTGGCAATACAATAGACCCAAGGATCAAGGGAATAGATTAGAAGACACAGAAGACTCTATGAACATACTCAGCCTCCTTATCTTTGACAAAAGGGTCAAACATGCTCACTGGAATAAAGACAGCCTCTTTAACAAATGGAGCTGGAAAAACTGGCTCTCTACATAAACTAAAATTTCACCCAGTTCTATCACTACTCACTAAGCTAAAGTCAAAATGGATTAAAAAATCTAAACATTAAAACAGAAACACTAAAACTCCTGAAAGAGAAAGTACGAGGAACTGTTGAAGAAACAGGAGTAGGCAGAAGAGTTCATGAAAAAAAAATCAAATCACACAAGTAATACTTGGAAGAATTAACAACTGGGACCTCCTCTTATTGAGAAATTTTTTTCACATCAAACTAAATTGTCAACAAAGTGAAAAGACAGCCCACAAATTCGGAAAAAAGTCAACTAATAAGCACTCAGAAAAAGATCTGCTCTCTAGAGTGTATACAGAACTAAAAAAATTAGGGCCCCCATATTTAATTTATAAGACTCAATCCAGGCTATCATAAAGAAATCAACAAACAACAAATGTTGTAGAGGCTACGGGGGAGAAGGAATCCTTTTCCACTGTTGGTGGGAATGTAGACTGATGCCATGATTGTGGAAATCAGTGTGGAGACTCCTTAAAAACTAGGACTGGATATCCCATTTAAATCAGTTATCTAGCCCCCCCCCCCACACTACTGCGATTTTTCCCAGAGCTTTTTTTTTTTTTTGGTGGAACCAGGGATTGAATCACCAGTTGTGATTGCCAGGGAAGCACTTATTCTAATGAGCTATCTACCCAGCTCCTCTTTCTCAGAGGGGCTGAAAACATCATATCATAGTGATATATATGCACCTCTGTTTATTGTAGCACAATTTGTGTTAGCCAAATCTTGGAAACATACAAAAACCTGTCTTCTAAGCAATGGACTAAAAAGATGTGTTGTTTTTATTCAATCAATTATTATTCAGCCATAAAGAATGATCAACTCGAAGCCTTCATATATAAGTGAATGTCACTTCAATATATACTCATAGGTGAAATGAACCAGACCTACATGTGTAAATATCGTGTAGTCTCCCTAGTGTTATAACTCACAGGAAGAAATAAAATTTGAAAGGTATAGCACAATTAAATGCAACATGAAAATATTAAAGATTAAACAATGAAGAGAGGGCAAGGAGAAAAACATGGCCGGGGCAAAACCATTCATTATATGCACAAGATGGTTACAGCAATGGTCTTGAGAAACTCAATCAGATTATTGAAACTAGCAGTTCCTTGGTAGGATTCTGACCCTAAGTAACTATATATGTTCATGCCTGTGAACCAAGCAAGTGCACTGAGGATAGCAATGTGTAATACTAGGGCCATTCTTGGAAATTCTGTCATTCTAGTCTTCTAAATGCATATTGCTTCTAATGTCATATCAATTATTGCTATACTATCTCTCATGTAAATGTTTGTTTTAAAATTAAACAGGTAATAAAAGAAAACAAGAGATAAGGAAAAAATGTCTTAGGAGTGTCCCACTATAATGTTGTCCATGGTTAGAATTCTAAATTTCCATGTAAAAATCTGCAATTGTTTATTTCTATTTTTTAATTTTTCATTTTTTCACATTATATAGGTATTTAAAGTTTAGCATATCAACAATTGATGGAAAATATCTGTTCCTTTTTATGTCTAAATCATTTGATATTAATCCAGACAGACAGTGGTGTTATGCTCAACCCCCTGTACAGTAGGGTAATAATATCATTAAGCTTCTCTTCTGGAGTGTTAACAGCTTAAGTTTTCAGACCAAAAAATTAGAGAAAAGGAAGGGCTGCAAGGATAGCCAACATTAAGGCTCTAACCCTTCAAGGTCAATGAGGACTCAGGACATAAGAGAACCTGTACTGTAACATCCTCATTGGTTTCCCAAATATTTTCTCAAGGCAATTATGAGGCCACAGATGAAAGTGATCAGTGATGGATAGTGTGCCTAAGGAGAGTCACTTAGAGACAAAACATTCTCTCAGGCTTTCACAGAGTGCTAACTGGTCAAGCAATGGCCATGAGTCACCCAGATGGCTGACAGTGACAAAATATCTACAAACTGTTGTACAGGGTTCAGGGTAAATCCAGGGGATTTAACTGACCTTGTCCGATACAAAAGTTACATTTCTTATTATATGGGTCTTGCTTTGTCTTGGTCTTAACCATTCAACAGAAAAATATAAACACAAGGTATAGAAAGTAAAGCCATATTAATATGCTGAGCTATAAAAGGCTCAAGTCAACAACTTCTGATATTGCCAGTTCTCTGATAACCCAGATATACAACTACTTTCTCTTAATTCAATGAGAAGAAAATTTTGTACTAATAATGTTTACACAAGAAATCACATCTACATCTTACTTTGAATAACTACTATGAAGACAACAATGTGCAATATATCAATTATTGTAACTGTCCTACTAACCTGTTTTGAAACTCTCTTTGCCATTTCTTTCTCAATAAAATTAATTAGAAAACGAGACAGAGAGACAGATAGAGACAGAGAGAGACAGAGAGAGAGATTCAGAGAGAGAAAGAAGAGCAGAGAGAAAGGAAGGGGAGAAGGGGTGGGAGGGAGAGAAAGGGAGTAAGGGAGGGCTAGTGAGAGGGAGAGGAGCTAGAGAATGAGAATGTCCACAATTCTGGTAGTGAATCAAATTGATTGTGGACTGTATCAAATTTTGCTGTGAAGTTCAAGGTTCACTCCAGTGCCCAGATGCAAAATTTTGCCTCTGTTTATGAACAGAAGTATTCCTGAACCAAGGTATTATGATAGATAGATAGATAGATAGATAGATAGATAGATAGATAGATAGTCTGTGTCTAGATATGGGAGGATCATGTTCATTTAGGATTTAATTCTGAAATGCAGCATTAGTGTGGAGAGAGATTTGCAAGGTGGAGAAGATGCAGTTGCAAGGCCCCTCATCAGTGAAGGACACAACAGTGACGGCTTTCACAGCATGAGGGCTGTGCTGAGCTGTTTCCGGGCATGATCACAAGGTGACTCCAGCACGAAACAGTGCTTTAACTCCCAGTTTACATGTGATAGAAATTGGGGCCCACAGATGTTAAATAACTAAATGTTGTATAATTTTAAATTGAGACCCACATTTTTTCATGTTTCTAAATACATTAATATCCATAGTTTTCTCATATAGGAAAATCCATAGTTAAAAGTAAATGCTGACACTTTTAATCATTCTATGAGTTGGATGAATCTGACAACTAGATTGCTTAGTGAAAGAAGACAAGCAGACATAAGGAGACTCCACAGCTGTGAAGCTCCAAGCCGGGCACACTTTGTGTAGGGTGTTGGGAGCAAGTGTACTCATTATATTTGGGCAATTGGGACCAGAAGTACGCCCTGTGCTCTGTGGTACTGATAATGTTTTTATTCTTGATCAGGACACTGTTTTGTACCTGCCATTTGTGAAAAATTATCGAGCTATGCTTATAGTTCTTATTTCTGAAGAGATGCTGGGAAGCTTTATTTTGATTAAAAATAATAAAAATTGAAGAGTATCTCTTTTAACTCTGCCTTAATTTCTTTTACTCCTTGGACTATTTCATGTGTCCCAAAGAATCTTATTGTAACTGAAATTTTTTAAAAAGAATTATTCTGTGACCCCCAAATTCTAAGACTTAAATTTTTTTCTTCAGGATTGAGCTATCCTTAAGATTTCCACTAGAAAACAATCAACCAGGCTGTGGAGATAGCTCAGAGGTCTAAGTGCCTGCCTAATAGGTGCAAGGTCTCATGATCAATTTCCAAGTCCGAATGCCTTGCAGGTCCAGGAACTCCAGGCGCCATGGCTCAAAAGCAGGCATGGGAGCGCATACCTGCAATCATAGCATTGGGGAGACAGGAAGATCACTGTGAGTCTGAACTGCATAGGAGCCCTGTTTAAAAAAATCAGCGATAATCAAATGATCAAAATTATTATAAGTTTTGATACAAAATTATTTCACATTGGGGTAAATTTCAGCAAAAGCAATTAAAAAATCGGCTGGCTAGGTTTTTTGTTTTGCAATGAGTAGTTGGAAAGAAAGAGAGTACAATGTCAACCCTCTCCCTACTTGATTCTAAATATGAAATGACTAGAAACTAGGAATGGAAGTTCAGTGTTTAGTTTTAGCAATCTTTTAACAAGTATTTGAATGCATTTTAAGTTAGTAGCAGAGGACCCCAGTAATATTCTACCAATAATTATTTATAGTAGTCTGCTCCCCAGTGTTGCTCAGGGGAAAGATTTGGCAAAGATTTGTAAAATGGCCTTACTATTTATGCATTTCTGGCAGGCAGTAACAATAGTGTCATAGTGATGACTCGTCAAACGATCATTAGTTATACCTGCTAATTTTCATTTTCCTTTCAAGGCACTTTTTAAAACAGAGATATGTCCAGAGAGTTTGGAATATTGAAATTGTATTAGTTTTAATATCCATGTTTGCCAATATAGTGATGTTTTGGAAAATTGCATTGACTGTATCACATGTTCTAAATATTCTTTATGAAACACCATGGTACCATAGGTTAGATCCATTCAAATTATGAAATATATCTGTTATACTAAAGCCAAATAGACAAAGTCCATTTTCATTATTAAACCAATTAGATGAATTCAACTTACTTTCTCTGAGATGAATCTGACCTCACTTATCAATTCAAATACATGTGTTGAAGCTCATCACCTTGGGACAGCTCATCTCTTAAAGCTAGCTGAGGACAGACAAAACACAAGACCTTCCCAGAAGTTTGTTGGCTAAGTTAAATAAATTTACACTGCCTTGAAATTTTCTTACTTATGCCTTTAAGGTTGTCTTAGTAGTGATGCATTTGTCTTTCAAATGTTTCAATAATGGAGGAGATGGAGTCTTCAGCCTCGTTATCCCTCACTCAGCTGAACCGTGTACATCGACACCCTTCACACTCCTTCAAAGGTTGAAACATTCTGTTTCCACTCTATACTTCATTCTGAACAGAAGTATATATAAGTGTCAGAAAATCCTCAGGCCTAGCAATGTTCTGTGCAATTTTGAATAAGAAGGCTTTCGTATCCATTCACAATACATTTTTTACAGAGTTGGGTCTTGAAGGATTTTAATGTCTCAAGGCATTGCAGTACACTCAAATTTGGAATGGTAGAGATTTTTCTGTTTTGTTAATGCCTATATATACAAATGTGTTTGTATCTGTGTGTGTGTGTGTGTGTGTGTGTGCACACGCGTGCTCGCGCGCATCAGCTTAGATGGGAAAAGGACAAAAGAGAGAACTCGAGAGAGGTGACCTAGGGAAGAGAGCAGCCTTGAGACCTCTCAGCTAGACCATTCTGACATGTTTGGCAAAAGCACATGCATAGAAGGCGTGAATCTGGAAAGTGATTCCTGTAAAACTGTATTTAGTTGTATTATCACTTGGGAATCTATGTATTCTCAAGAGTTATTTATTTAGGGAATGTTGGCACAGAGTTGGAGATTAAGAGTTCTGTGTGGTCAGGAAATCCCAGAGCCAGTGACTAGGTGACTGGCTATAGAATTGAGTGGGTTCAGAAAGGGACAGAAGCTGGACTTGGCCAGCGGCAAGTGGACTGTAAAGGGGGACACAGATAGTTTTCAGTAACTTGAAAGTCACCATGTGGCAGAGAGCTGGAGATGTATAACTCGTGTGTGTGTGTGTGTGTGTGTGTGTGTGTGTGTGTGTGTGTGTGTCGTGGGCAGGCAAGGGCTGAAACATTTATCTTTTGTCAGAAAGTCACATTCATATTAGAAGTATTTATTTGATATAAGGATTGATTTGAGGGGAAACAATACGACACTGAAGGATTAGGAAAAGAATGACAGGGATATTTGTCATGAAAGATTGTATTGGGATTAAAAAGATGTGTTTTGTTCTATTCTCATTTGTGTAGACCCGCGTTACATACAGAGTCGATTTTTGATAAATACCTTTTAATTGATTGGCTGCGTTTTTTCATAAGCAACAAGACCATGTCCTCTGCCTGCTAAAATTACTGACAACATAGAGGAGGGAAATATGGAAAGTGTCTCTCCTCTATTCATCAGGCATCAGATGAAGGTAGATCAAATTACAGTAATTTATTAAAGGAATTAGAACTTGGGGAACGTGTCATTCTAGGAAATTGAATCTCTTTGTAGGCGAAGTTGCTTCCATTTCCACAATCAAGTCACTCAATAGGTGACTTTTGTTAGTAGTTTTGATAACAGACTATGTTTCAAATAGTATCAGAAAAACAACACTCTTATTATTTCTGCATTTCCCGAAGGAGGCTCGTATGGAAAACAAACATTCAGCAGCCTCCTGGAAAATGATAAAATTGTGGGCATGTTTTAATTAAAACAAGATTTTCTTCATCAGAGTTTGTGATAACATTTTTAAAAATCTGAGGGTAAACACACAAAAATATGAAAGCAGTTATGCACCCACACCTTGGGAATCTCCCAAGGAGGAAGAGACAGTTCTCATCAGTTAAAAAAAAAAGATAAGAATAGAAATTCTAGATTTAAATTTGCACACGAATGATTGGAAAGATTGGAAGAAAAGAATTAACAGTAAGATCAACTGGGAAATGAAGCCAATTTCTGGAAGGGATGATAGGATCTTAATCACCTATGATTTTACTGTTGTTGAGAAAGAAGATACAGGGGAAGGAGAGGGATGAGAAAGATGCTGCCCCCAAGGATAATGGATAAGAGGAACCTCTAAGAATCTCTTCTAGAACAGCCAATAAAGGGAGGAGAGACTGCAGATCCCTGGCCTTGGGTGGCCTTCTTTACCCTCATAAAGTGCAGAAGGGTTTCAGTATGGCCGTGTGGCAGCAGCTTGGGGTGCAATAGTGGGCAGGTATCTGTGAAAGAGATGGAGAATGTGGAAAACACTGGATCCCTTTCTCTTCCCCTATGCAAACTCAGTGTTCATAGAGGCCAATTATTTTATTATCATCAGAAAGTACAGTTTTAAGGACAGATTAAAGAAACTTGCACTTTTATTTTTCAATAATGGGACAACAAATTGTCCAGAGAATTTGACTACTTTTAGGGCACAAAAAAAGCTTAGAAGAGGCCATGGATGAGCACTCAGGGTACATTATTGTCCCTTGTTTAGCTCAGAGATCATTGAACGAATGGTTCCCTGTGAGTGGAATTTGCTATTTCAAGACACAACAGACTAATTCAAGAGGACAGAAAATATGCAAGATGAGATCTACTACCTTTTCACAACCCAGTGGAACACAGAAGTGGTGATATGTGAGGATGACTAGAAAACTGATGTCTTAACATCTTTTGCATTTCAGTTTAGAGGTTTCCGACCCTAGCTGATTGAGTCTTCTGTTCATGAACTGAGCCATCGGCAGCAGACTCATTTCTGGCTGTCACTTTCCCGATCTGCAAAGTGGGCATAATGGTATGTCCTAATAGTATTTTGCAGTAAACATGACAATGCAGGCGGGATGTTTACTGTACTGGCTGAAACAGAATGGGTGTCATATAGTTTGCCTTGGGGCTTGGGAAACAAATAATAGCTGAGATGATGTGCAGAGGAGGCAATGAGGTTGAGAGCGAGGACCAAACACAGCCTGTAGCTTGGGATTTTGCTTTGCCATTCAGGAGATCAGAGCTTTTACAAAGCAAGCAGAGGACTTCATTTACAAGGAGCTGCCTCAATCCACTGTGCCTAGCCACAGGGCCTTGCAGACCTTTAAGCACTGTTCCACTGAGGAAGATGAGCTTTGCTTTGGGCTGTTGAGGAGGAATACAGTGCCCTTGGGCTTGACTTTGACTTTCGCTTCTTGAGCTGAGAAGAGCAACTGACCATGTGATGTTCTGATGATTCTCTGAGTTGTGACTTGGGGAGCTGGGCATGAGATTTCATGGATAAAATATTAAAATGATAAATTTCAGAAATGGGGAAGTTGTTAAATTGTTAAAAATAACAAATTTAAAATGAAGGGATTATAGTATTTTTGTTTCAGAAAAATTTGAGCACAGTGATCTTGGAACACACTTCCAGAATCCATTCACATTTCTTCCTTTTTTCTTTTTTCTCCTTTTTTTTTTTTTTGGTGGAACAAGGGATTGAACTCAGATCCTTGTGCTTGTCATGGAAGCATTTATTCCACTGAGCCATCTCCCCAGCCCCTCACATTTATTTCAACTGCAAAATCAGAACGTGATTTTAGTTTTAGTATTCAGAACGTTTTGGACAGTCGTGCTAAAAGAATTTTGCAAAATGGAAAGAGGCACTCTTCTGTCTTGAATTTGTTAAGATAATGATATTTTTAAAAACACAGATTCTGATGAGTCCCTGCCAGACAAACAGAGTCGTCACTGCCCATGTGCACCCCTCAGACACAGCTTGAGCCATCTCCAGGTGGTGGAGAACCTGATCCAGGCCAGTCTCTTCCAGATTTGATGGGCTCTACACCTGCTTTGTTCTGGAGGGACTTCACATCTCTACAAACATATAGCCATAAGAAGGGCAGCACATTTTCCATTTATACAATCAAAAAAACTCCAGTGGAATCAATCATCTTCATTTTTTGGTCAAAAGCACTATGATAAGTCATTAATGGGCCAGCCAGATAGCTCAGGGGATTAAAGGACCTGCTTCGACAGGCACAGGGACCAGAATTTGATCCCTGGTGTGCTGTGCCAGCCCTGCTCCTGAGGTGTGCTGAGACAGTGATTGAGACTGAGTGTGGTGGTGTGTGCCAGTAATCCCAACACTTTGGAGGCTGAAAAGTAGAGGATCACTACAAATCCAATCTGTGTAGTGAGACACTATAGACATTGTATTAAATTCATTAAAAAAGCTATCATTGAGCATGTAGTTAAAGGAGTTGCATTGCAGTTCTGTGAAATTGGGGAATCACTTCACCTCTAGGAGTCTTTTGTTTCTCTTTTTAAAGACTGAAGCCGACTGGATCTGCCCTGGTTTTGAGACGGTCTTGAAGGTACGTGGAAATATGTGAAATGTACTAGAGTGAGTGGTTTTAGTATGGAAGTAATTACAAAGGTGATAAACTTAATAGAGAAGGTAAATTTTGAGCTGTACTATGAATATTTGCAATGATCTTAAAAGAGAAAATTAAAAGACTACACATGAAAGAAAAAAAAGGCATTATTGGAAAACTTGAAAGACCAGAAAGTTTGGAATGAAAGCTCTGAAAGAACAGCAGGGAACAAGGGCAATAAGTGATGTCTCCTTAATCTCCAGCTCCTAGTTGATTACACATCAACTTGATTTCATTCTTTCATTTGATACCTATTTTCCTGAACCAAAAGTGGAGTAAGAGGTCACGTCATAACTTAAAGCTGTGCTGACTTGTGCTCCAGCCTGGTAGTCCAGTGGCATTTATGTGTTCAGATTAAGACAGCACTGATGCAAATGAGGAAGAGCCAGATTCCATTCTCAGAATCCTCTGGATGGCCTCGCCTCTTCAGGAACAATAATGATAAATTTCCATTTCCACCTCATTAAAGATTAATGATTAGCCAAATTTGGAGAGAAATTCTAAGTACAAGTCAAAACAAAACAGAACATTGATTCAGTTTCAACACTGCAGATATTTCCCTCCATAAAATTATTTTAAATTATTAAGACAGATTATTTTATTACATGGATTTGAAACAATGAGGATGAGAGATGCTTTTGAAGCCAGGATGTCAAAGCAGATGGGAGGAACACATATGTTGACACTGAAGTTAAAAAGACCCCACAAAAATGACAAATGATGAAGGAAAAGCACTATTACAGCAGATCTTGACCTTTTGAGAATATGATCAGTCTGTCAGCACTAATGGTTTTCCATGCTCATAGCAAAAAGCTATGAGTGCCTACATTGTGACGGAGGTCAGGTGATATCTCAGTATAAAAATAATGAAATAGAATCCTGTCAAACACACAACAAAGTAATCCTACGACTGCCTTTTTTATTCTCGCTTTACAACATAGATGTATAAATTTGCCTAATATACATACACACAATGATCCTGACATTTTTCTCTTCTACCAACCCTATGCCAAAGAAGATGCTTAACATTTCTAAAGGGCATTGTGGAACCCAGCGTAGTGATTAGGACTACAAGATTTCTCAAGTGTTCTGAGAATCGGAATGATTTTAAGGAGCCAAGAAATGGAATATGAGGGCACCCTGAACCAAATTAATCTATGAATACTCTTGCTGTGCAGTTAACACTTTGGAAACCCAGAGGAATTTCCAAGGGTACTCACACAACCCCCACTACATGACGCTGGTTTCTTTGCTTAAGTTCTGATTTCTCACCTAACTTTTCTGAATTTATGAAATAGGAGCAGAGTTTTCTAAAATGGTCCAGTGAAATTGTGTTTTCCTAATTACCTGGATTTTTAGAAATGGGTCTTTGTATAATTATTGACAAGAATTCAGGAGAATTAACAACTTAGTTTGTACAAGAAGTTTGTAAGACCTGGGAGGAGGCCCTGTAAATGTTCTCTGTATTCTTTTACAAAGATTGGTCATGATATAGTTAAAAGAATAATGAGAGACTAAAAGTAAAGTGAATTCCTCCTAGAATTAAGGAGATTACAAGATTTCACTGGTCTATAACAGTGAGCAATGATAAAAATTCTAATAATATGGGAAATAAAATTATAGTGGAGATAATCTACTGCTATGGATTGCCTATGTACAAGCAAGAGCCATATACAAATTTTTTTTTTTTCCTGTGAGTGGAACCAGGGATTGAACTCAGATCCCTGCACTTGCCAAGCAAGTGCTTATTCTACTGAGCTATCTTTCTGGCTCCTCATACACAAATCTTATGCTATGACCAGATGTCGGATGTGAGGAACATCTAGCCAAAGGGGCCCAGATACCTCAACAGGGCCAAACAAATGTTGCATGGAAAAACTGATACAGAAAGCAAGAAATAGAAACTTATTGATTGTCAATTTGTCCTAAATAATGAGGTTTTTCAGTAGGACTCATACTTACCTATTGTTGTAGTAGCTGTAGGCTGTATGTCAAACTGTTTATGGCTGGAATTCAGTTTGTGTATTCATAGGATTTTCTCTATTGCATCAGTTCTACACTTATTCTACCTGTGACATCACAAATCTGATTGAAATGTCATTATCGACCCTCTCCCACAGTCTTCCTAATAGAATAAATCAAGGATGTTTATCTTTGTTCCTTCTTCAGACACGCTGCTCCCCACAGTGGGGGCAGCCATGTGAGGACAAAGCAAGTAGCAGGAAGTTCAGTCAGGTCTCCGTACCCTGGAAAGGCACTATTTCATGTCTTAGAAATTTCTCCTGAGATTTTTCATTCTCAGGTTGCATTAAGTCAAAGATTCCCATTTAAATTTTATATCTCAATGGATGAACTCCATTTTAATCACCCCGGTGGGTCATGTTCTTCATGGCATTTCTCTTATTCTCAGTCCTTTGACATTTCCTCCTCAGGGTAGCATGACATACATGAGCTATCTCAGAATTTCTTGAATAAATATTCGCTGTAATCATTTCAAGGAAGGCTCCAGTGAGTCACCGGCACAGTGCTTATCTGAATTTTCTGGAGTTTAAGAAATTTTTTTTTACTGTGGCTCAGCAGATAACTGAGAATTGGGCATTTGTTTCCTCTCTGCTCTGTTTTGCCACTGGGGAAATACTCATTGTTTTACCTCAACGATTTTATATGCAAAATGGGAATAATGATACTTTTCTTTGGCTCACTGGAGGATTAGAAAGATCAAAGCATTTTTAAAATTTAGACAATATACATACTATATTTTTAAGTAGGAATTATTATTAGAATCATTAGCATCAATAAGGATTTGTATATGCCCCTTGTCAAATAGAATTCTGAAAGAATTCAAGGTAATAAATTAAAACAGGCTGGAGGGGATATGAACTTGGATTGTCTGTCAATGACAATTGGATGCAGTGAGTAATCCAATTTACTTCAGATAATACTTGCTGTGGCAGGGGTGAGGACGGAAGACTCACTGTGGGGGTGTAGAGATGCACATTAACTCCTTCAGGAAATGGTGGGAGGAAGAGGAGGAGCTGGAAGACATATCTGCCAAGAACGAAGTGAAAGGAAGTGTAAAAGGATAAAGCCTTGGCTCTGAGAAATTAGAAAAATTCGAAAGCACAGACTTTCATGCTCACGAAATGTTGACTCACTGACAGGCGCCAAGGAGATTCAAGGTGAAATCAAGGGGTTGGGAAGAAGTGAAAAGCAGCATTCACATTATTCCATAATTAGAACTGAAGTTTTACTCAGACTAGAAAAGAATGGTGAAAGAAACATGAAGCTGGAAGAACCACTCAACTTGCCTACGAATCTTACACCTGCAGCTAAGTACGCTTGCCTAGAGAAGAGAACTAAGGTGTTCCAAAGACTGAGGGTGCTGCACCTCAAGGCAGCCAGAAAAGCCTCTACTCTTCTGTCTGTGAAGAGGGAGGCAGAATGAGCACTTTGTTGAGGTTCCTTTGGGGACCAGAGTCCTCTAGAGAAAGTGCAAGCTTGGTTTTTGACTTTCATAGCTCTCACAGAAGGGGGTTCTCCTGAACAACCTGAGAGGAAAAGAGAACATAATTAGAGAGTGCACAGCCCAGCAAGTCATAACCATATGTCAATAGGCAGTAAAGAGACATTGAATTCAGATTTGAACTTTTAATTTTGATAAGAAGATGAGCAGATATTATCCTCTATCAACATCTCCCTTGGTGTTTTTGTCAGAATCAGATTCATAATCTGCAGACTCTCCCACGTTGTGGATATACACATCTTTATGTCCAAGAGAGGATTAAAAATTTTGTGACCCACCAGTTTTGATAGGAGAGAATAAAAGGTCAGTGCATTTCTTGCTAATACAGCAAGTTTCACTTATGTACAACTACATGATCATGGACCAAAAAATGTCAGGGTACATCAGTTTACACTCTCTGAACACTCCAGGGGTAATGGGTGTTGTCTGCAGCAACCACATGGCAGAGCAATCTATGCTGAGAAAGGAAAACTTGAACTAATGTCGGAGTTCCATCAACTTCTGCTTCATCAGTAACACTTAGCAGTTAATCGTGCACAATCAGGTTCAAGTGTGCCCTGAAATTCCTGTGAGGATTTGGGTGACAATGGACCAGATAACACGTGACAGCAGTATGATGCTCACTTATCTATTCAACATTGATGTTTGAGTGCTATTATTTTCTAGGCAATGATATACACCAAATAGTCCTTGCCTTCATGAACTTCGAAACCTGGAATGATGGTTTTTCGCTATTTACTCATTAAAATAGTCTGAAAGATTTAAAAACAAAACCACAGTGTGATTGTCCTTCCCCAGCCAGTGCACATGCTCATACATGGAGATTCTGTGTCATTGGCCTGGATGTCTTTGTTTCTAAACAGCTTTCAGAAATGTTAATGCTAATTTATAGTTGAGAACCACTGATTAAGCAAGAGAACTAATTCTGACCAAAAATAGTTGAAAGATAATGATTATTATGATAATAAAGTATATGTGATACAAAGCAAGTTTGTAATATCATGGACGTATGTCTAGAATAGATGTGTTTTAGGATTTATAGAGAAAATGTAGTCAATTCGAAGGCTAATTTTATTGTTTATTACTAAAGTTACATTTTGTTATAGAAGTCTCCCCATAATTGTTTTGTTTAAAAAGATCAGTATTAAGGTAATTGTTGAATGAGGATATATGGTTTTTTTTTTTTCTGAAAATCCTATGGATCTGGAAATATATGTAGTTGATTTGCTCTGATACATTATAGCAGAAAGACACTTAATAAGGCATACTCTGCCAGGGAAGGAAAAAGTGTTTCTCTCTATATGCTTTGGTTTAAAAGCAAAATCATTGTGTTGGAGGACAGATAATTCAACCAAACTGAATCTTGTAAAGTTAATGTGAAAATTAATAACACCTGGCCATCAAGACAATCACATGTGAACAACGCACTAACTAGCCTGAGCTTCAGCATCAGACATGGCAGGCTCCAGTCTCCTGCACATTATGCAAGGGCTCTAGGCTTTGCACTGCATTATCACAGAGTGACGCTTGAAGTATCACTGTGGCAGAGCTGTTAGTAACAAAAAGATTCTCAAGCATGTTGTGATTGCTCTGGAACAGTATTGGCTAGTGATCATGAAATGTCCATCTCTTAAATCACATACACCCCTATTTCGACTGCAGGTAAGGACAGGTTATCAATGACAAGCTATTCTGAGGTCACAATCATCAGTGGAACATAGAATTGCTTACATAATCAATTTTTCCTTTCTTACAACACATTTTAGAGCAGTTCTCAGCAGCAGAACTCTCTGCTTATTAGCAGATAACTGATGGTCTCTTTAGTATCTAGAAGCAACACATCCAGCATGCTATGGGCAGCCATGGAAGGTAGGAAGCAATGCTTCAGAGTAGAGAGGCCTTTTGCTTTGTGAATGAACTAATCTAAAGGAACATGATCCTAAATCGGTATTTCAATAGTGACCTTTGGGCATCCAGTAATTTTCACCATTATTATCCAAAGCAAACATGCTAAATGAGAAGAAAAAGTGAGTTCCCATTTAACTTTCTCCAATTAGATCTCTGACACAGCTATTTGTGTGCTTAGTCCATTATAGACAGTCAGGGCTCTCTGTGGACTCAGGAGCTCCAGGACCAGATATCATGTGTACCATAAGATCTGCCAGCTTCAGTGACAATGCCGACAATGTAATCCAGAAGCAACCGTTGACAAGCAAGTACTCTGTAATAACAGATGATATTTGTGTAGAAAAAGAGGCCCAAATAGATGCCTCCAAGGCTTACAGTAGAAGGCTCTGCCTGTGGGACACCCACAAGGTACATGGGCAGATCCCTCAGAGAAGGGACCTTGGGTCATTTTGATACTGATACCTAAAACAACTTCTGACCTTCTGAGACCCAGGGGACCCATTTACGCCAACAGAGAGGTGCTCCGTATTTTGACCTTGTTAAATACTGTGAAGAATTTTCTCTATACAAGCAGTAGACACCAGCCTCATGTGATTCCTGTCATACACAGACTAGCTATGTCTGTGCCTGCATTTTAATCAGAGATTTACATACAACCAAAGATTACAGATGGTCGTGAGGTTTTTGTCAGTCTCCCAAGAAGTGCTAGCAGGCTTCAAACACCTGGGATTTGTGTCCTTTGGCAAAACAGAGATAAACACTCTTCTTTTTTTTTTGTTAAGTGTGTATAGTTTTATCTCAGGGAGGTGTTCTTCCTTTGTGGCATCTCAGCAAGGAATCGACAGTGCCTACTTTTCCTAGAGCAGAATGCTGTGCATTCTTACGAGGTTTATAATTACATGTTTGTGACTTCACCCCAGCGGCCTTTCTCCATGAATACAGATAGCATCTCACAAAAGGAGCGACTCAGACAGACAGGGTGGGAGGAGAGGGAGGTTGATGTGCTCAGTGACCATCTCTGGGACAACCAGTGGGAGAACTTCGCTCTCCGGGACTCCGGAGTGGCCTATGGTCTGAAACACTGGCCTTGTGTCTCATGAGCTGTGAAGCACTCTTGGGAAGAAGAAGAAATACTCAACCTATTGGTTGACATTTTATTTATATCACAGCTCTTGTTGAATCGTTCTGAAGAGCCTGAGGTGGCCACAGCATTCCTCCTTTTTATTCACTTGGTTACAGTTTAAAATTTGAATAGCTGTTTATGCTGGAAGGCTGAACACCCAATCAGCAGTCTTTGAATTGAAGCTGCATTGTTCACTCATGGAAATGCCTGTTTCATCTGTCAGCTCTCTTTTATAGTGAGCCTAATAATTTATGCTTGCTAAAGATGTTTTCTGACCTGTGATTCCATTGCCAGTTAGGAAAGGGCTTTGGCAGCATTCACACTTCCTTTCGTAATAGGGGGCCAGTAAGGTACAATTTAGTGAAATTACTGCTCCAGTGCACTAATGGTACCCAGACCCAGACTGGGGGAGGGCAAGAGGCTAGGGGTGAAGGACCCTGTTCTTTATAGAAGGCCGCTGGACTCCACGGAAAGATACCCCCAAGAGGGGTTTCCTTGGGAGCTGCCGCTCTCCCTGGAGGTCTGCATGACCCTGGGATGTCTGGTGGCCGAGTTCACACACCTGCTGAAGTACTAGAGGCACTGCATGAGACCTCACAACCTGCCCATTCGCACACACAGAAAGAGATCATTCACTCACATTTCTTCCAATTTATCTTATTTAAAAAGTATATTATGATTCTATTAGACTGATCAATTAAAAAATCCACAATAGTAAAAATCCTGTGTCCTCCAAAAGAGAGGATCCATGTGCACTTGTACGATGCATTCTTTATCTTCTTACTTTTGTAAGTCACATTATATTAAGGGGAGCTTCTTTCAGTACTCCATGCTACATTACAGTTATATTTTCAAGTCTTTCTTTCACAAGTCATTGGCTGAGCTGTCATGAAGAGAACTGTTCTAATTATAAATGGAATTATTATCCAGGTGAAGTATATTATTTCCCTGTTTGATTCTCTCACAAAAAATTCTAAGATAGCATCTATCTTAACCTCTGTAAAAATTATTTGTATATCTATTTATACTCACTGCTTTATCTCATTCATTATGTAATACATTGCATGCTTTTTTTTGTAATGAATGAACTTATTGAAGATTGGTAAATTGATTATAAGAATATTTTAAGAAAACAGCACAAACTGAAATAAAATCTCTCCCTAAATATTTGTTCAAACTAATCAAACTATGTAGAGACAGATTCTATTCCATTTTTTGCTGTTTTGTTGAAAATATATTTAAGATCAATATTTGATATACATTAAGACCAGTAAGTACATGCATGAAGCACACTTTATCTGTTGAGAAGTTTAATAAAAATGATGATGAACTCTTTAAAAAAGAAATGCCAATAGTGTTGGGGTGGGTTTCCACAAATTTAAATGACCATTTTGAATAAAATATTTTGGAAGTTGATTTTCATTGACTTCTGGCTTTAACTGTTCTGCTAACCAAGATGGAAACACTTCTGTTGAACTGAAGGGTTTTGCATGTGCTACTGGTTGTGCAGATCAAGGTTCCTAAGTATTGTAAGGACACAATAACTGAACTGTTTTAGTGGCTGGACATTCACAGAAGGCTTCAGTACTGAGGTTGGCCTTAATAGCCTTTGCTCAGGGGCTTCAGAAAGGCTCCCTGACCAGCAGAGAACCACTAAATGAGCACTGGATTTAAGCTCAAGTCTTGGGTGGTAGGAAGCCCCTTTCAGGGCTGGGGAGATGGCTCAGTGGAATAAGTGATTCCCTGGCAAGAGCAAGGGCCGGGTTCAGTCCCCAGTTCCAACAATAGCAACAAAAAAGAAGCACCTTAGCACCTTATAATAACACCACCTGCTGCCCCATTTTTGCCTTTTAAGTTGTGCATCAATTTTTAAACACACAGGCAAGAAATGGTGCTTGCCACCTCCTTTGACTATGTATTTCTGCTTGACAGAAACATGGCCTTAAAGGTTAAAAGCATAAACTAAAATGCTAATTTTAAAATTAAAGAGAGGAGAGATTTTATTACTTCTGCTGCTGTTAATAATAGTAAGCTATAGAACTTACCAATTTTTACAATAGTTGTTGAAATAAGAACTCTGTGACATAGATATTAGATATTATTTCTATTCTATTCTATTAATAGAGGTGCAAGAAACAATGAGGACCAATGAGTTTCTGAATGTCACACTTAGAATGCAACAAGAAATAGTATTCAAAGCCAGGACTCTTAATATTTGTGCTGTGACATACATGAGCTATAATTACAGTAACAGTAATAGCAGAATTAGGTGTTATGATAAATTATAGCTCCCTGCAGTGCTTTTGCTAAGTAGTTGATAAGAACTGCATGAACTCCTTGCTCCCATCTTCCAGTTCTCTTCCATAATTTCATCTTTCCTTGATCTGCTCTGTATAGGTAATAAACCTAGGAATTGATTTTAAATATGATCTTTTTAAAAATCTCAAAGTTCAGTCTACAATATTTTGGAACTGGGTCCAACTCAGTTTTCTACTCTGCTTTTGCATAGTTAGAAATTCATTGATAACTTACCTATGTTTTATTGAAAGTAAGAAAGAAGTCATGAAATGAGAATGTTCCGTGAGGAACCCTAAGAAGTTAAAAGGGTTGATGCACTTTTCTGAAAGCTAAGATTAGCTGAAAGTCAAGATTTGGCTTCAGTCTAGGAAAATAAAGACTTTAAGAACAAGCCACATCTTAATCAAATTTCAAAAATTGTTATGTAATATTTTTAGAGAAAACACGGCTTTCCCAAATCCCAGCACTCTCTCTAGTGGTTCTTTCATCTAGAGATTAGATGTGTTTTCCACAATATATCCTTTTTCCTAGGATCATCATGACAAGACACTTTTATAGGTTTCTTGTCATGTGTGCCTTTCTAATAGTTCTTACATAGTGTCCCTCACTACATAGATTCCTAGGAAGTATCTGTTCAAGGAAACTGAACAATGACTTTCAGAAAAATATGAAATATGGTTTTAAGCAGTGGCTAGTGTATTGATGAATCTTGTTACTCCAAGAAGTGATGATAGGTTCTTGTCCTCAGCAGATTCAAGGTATCTTTAAGTTAAATTCTGACACACTTATAGTTGATTGCTAAGGAACCTCAGTGTATTTGCAGGAATAAATTACTTTTGCAGGTGTGAACTTGAATGACAATATACCCTGCCATAGGACACCTCTGGCATATTGGACCAGATAATCCTTGGTCTCAATATAACATTCCCCTTACTGCTATTTTTACAAGTCATAGTAAATGTGTGTGGAAACTTCATCTATCAATTTCTTCCAAATGTCTGGCCAGATTGTATTCATTATGAAATGCTATCATGATTGTCATTCTAGCTGATAATACTTTGATTAACCTCAGTGGTTTGTTCATTTTTTTATAGTCAAAGGAAGACTTTGAGAAACTAATGTGTTAACACACTTTTAACTCAGCATTAACAAAAGGAACTTGGTAGTTTGAATTCAGTATTCCTCAATTACATTCCTTGGCTAGGGCTTGCAGACCCTGTAAGGGAGTGCCACTTGAGGCTGATGACATGGAAGACCAGAAACAGGTATCAAAGAGCAGCTTGTGGATGACTTCAGATTAGTACTGGTCACAGCTAAAAGCTCTTGTGTGCTATCTTCACCTTTTTTTCCCCCTTTCTCTCACCTTCTTAGGCTCCTGTAGAGCTGTAAGCACCACAGCTACTAATAAAACAATTTGGCTTGTTGTAGCAGATGGGGACCTCCATCTGGTATGAACATGTAGAGGGATGCCCTTGCTGCTAGTTAGTGGAGGATGTGGGAAGTGGGGCTAACTCATTTTCATAAACAATATGCTGTAGGATGGGCTTTTCATTCCTTATAGCTTGGGCAGGTACAGAGACTCTCATGCTTGGGGCATGATCCTCAGCTTCTTATAAACCACACACACTTTGCTTGGAAGATAGGTGCTGGTACAAGTGTGCATTGTACAAATAATGGTCTTCACTAAATTTAAAGAAACAACACAGCACTATGTGTAGAATTTGCACAAAATAAAGCTATGACCCTGTGTCAAGCACATGGTAAGTCCTTATCACTGCATAGATATACAAAATGCAAGCAACACATTTGTGTGTCTAGGTGAGGCCATTAATGGTGAGATGATGAAGGTGGGCCTTGGAAGTTAGCCACAAATAATCCTTAAAGATGAGAATAAGAATTTTATTGGCTCACAATTACCAACTTTTATTTTTCCTTCCACCCAACAACTCTGTTTGTGAAGATAGGGAGAATTAAATTTTTGGACGGCTTTTGTAAAGCTTCTATAATCTGTGGCTCAAAATAAAGTAGTTTAGTGTGTGGCATTTTTTGTGTTGAAAAGGTATTTTGTAAATCCTAATCATTAATTTTATTATCATGCTCCTTCTATTCTCGTTTCTGCTGGCCAGGCAGCGTGCCATGTCTCTCTGTGCAGCAGCTATCCTTTCTCCATAAGCAGGATCCTTTGGCTATTCCTCTTTGGTTAGCTATTTGATGAAAAGATTAAAGAATAAAGCTGGCTCTGAGACCTATTCTGTAGCCTCCATATATTTACATAAATTCCTTGGAAAGTAAATAAAAAGAACTACAGGAATAAAATGGCGAAGACATGTGAGATCTAAAGCAGCTACTTACTTGAAGGGTGGAAAAAGACAGTTTTGTATCGTTACAATTAAACCGAGTACGACGGTTCATTTACTATTTTTGGTGAATTTTAATTGAGTTGTGTCTCATTTTTATAAATGTTGTCAATCTTCATTTTCTCTGTCTCCCACGTACCGACTTCAGCACACACACACATGCGGATCCACATACCAATGTGTTTTGGGAATGTACTATCTGCAGATAAAGTCCGACATCAACTTCCACACAATGACACATCGTGCTATAAACATGAAAACACACAACCCTGATAGAACACCCGTAAGACTGGAAAAAATTTTCTTTTAATGCATTTATTTTATAGACACAAAAGCTCAGCTAGTAATCAGTTTTGATAACTTTAGATGTCTGTTTCCCTGATGTAATGACTAGACGGAGGCAGTAACAATACTTCATTATGCTATTGAAAGTGTACGGCAGGGTTCAGTCAGAGCCGGGCTCAAAACCTGGCCCACAGCTGAGAACAGCAATGATGCATTAATCCAGAACAACACCCTCTCCCACACCGCGCCCCTCAGCATTCAGCCACTAATAATGGATATCATTTTTCTTAATAAAACTGGTGGTACTTGAATCAAGCACATGACAGTTAAGGTTTGTTTAGTCTTTCAAGCAGGTGATTACAGAATTGAACTTCCCAAGTGAGAAGCCGATGGAATACAAACAGTTAAGAACACGTTTGCAGGGAGAAAAATTGTCCAGCCCCATCTGT
This sequence comes from Ctenomys sociabilis, assembly GCA_004027165.1. Classification (NCBI taxonomy): domain Eukaryota; kingdom Metazoa; phylum Chordata; class Mammalia; order Rodentia; family Ctenomyidae; genus Ctenomys; species Ctenomys sociabilis. Next base: position 26,949 of record PVKA01010230.1, read on the forward strand.
CAAACTGTGCGTATGACATCATCAGATATTCTGCTCTCATTTGCAGCTATTCAGCCCAGCCCGCCCTGCGGTCTACGCTTTGTGTTCCAGTTTCCTTTACAGGGCCAGCGGGCTGGAAAATTACCACATGCTGCCACAGTTAGCTCAGCCAGGTCTTGTTATCATTGTTTCCAAGGAATCCATTCATTCTGTTATTTTACATATTGGGCAGACGTCCTGCCACTGGGGCTGGGACTGCAGTAACTTGAAGGGCCAAACGTTAATGGGCCTCTATTGTTGGTAGAGTGGCAGTGCAATACGTGGGAAAAAATACCCAGACAGCTCCCTGACACTGGTTTAGGACCTCTAGACTTAGGGGGTAGCTTGTGAAGATCTTTTATGTAAACAAGCCTTCAATAAACAATGAATATCTCCTCTGTCAATATTCATAACCTATCAGTAAAAAAAATATATAAATCTTTGACTAGAAAGAAACCCAAATGTATTATGGATGATGGAACCTTTTCTTAAAATAATCTATAGAACATGGGCCAGCCTCCTTTGAAACACTGCTAATTTATGGGGGTGGGGTGTAACATTGTTGGAGCCTTAAGGGAAGAAAGGCATTTGGTCCAGGGCTGGCGGTATTCTTATTGCAGTAGATACACCATGTGTGCGTTGTGTGGCTTCCACTATTACTAGACTGAAATAAAGACAAGGGCCTTGGTGACATGTTACATCTTCACTCTGGTAATTTTTAAAAGAAATTACTAATGGGAACATTAGGAAAGTTTTCCACTACAAAGACAAACTTCAGGAATGGATCATGCTGTTTTGATCAACATATAGATACAAATAAATTTCACAACATCAAAACATCCATAGTAGGATAGAATTATTGAAATCCATTCTTTCTGTGGGATATACAACAGAACTGCAGTTCTTGCCATTTTTTAAAAAGTGGTACATTCAGGTTTTTGTTTCATGGTTAATCTGCTCTTTTGACCAGATAGTGTGTTAGAAATGGGTCAAAAGGCTGTATGTGTGTTCTGATTTTTCTTAGTAGTGCCCAAAAGTTCTTTCTGTCTGACTTTCTTTGCCTTAGATAAGAGAAGCCTTGGGAAGTATTCCTGACTGCTGAGAGTGGGATAACATATGGCCATTAGTTATATCCATGGTCACTCAGGACACCTTTAAGTTTTAGCATTTTAAACATTCTAATGATTAGTTCAGCTGTTACTTCAGCTAATTTATTTTACTGATCCTGAAGAGAGTTCCAAATGGCCCCATAGATGTTTCCATTAGAATGGTTCTCATCCCAAACCATTTGGAGATTTAGAACATGGGCTTAAGACCTTGGCGTTGGGGGACAGAGTGAGAACTGATGGGAAGAGTCTAGTCTTGTCAAACATACCTGCTCCATGTTTAAGATATACTGTGTTAACATTTTGCTTTATTCTCAAGCCAGGTTTGTCAATTTTTCTTTTTTGTAAGACATATTCTTTTAAAAAACTTTAAAAAAAATTATTTTAAAGAGGAAAAAATAAACTAAAATTTCAACAGAAGATAATAGAAGGGTACAGCGGTTAATACTTTGCATATTGTTATCTTTAAATTACACAGAGTACCAGACAGCCACATTTAATTGTCCAAACAATAGTCACGCAAACCTTTCTTTTCAATGAACTAAGATAAATTGATTCAACTAATACATTTTTGCATCTGGCAGTTAATTTTAAAAGGCTCCCCTTTCCAGCTGACATTAAGAGCCAATTGAGATAAATTTCTTTTTCCATAAAAGTAATATATGTCAGGACTAGATTTCCTAAGCCAAACCCTTCAAGCAATCATAATCATTTTGTAAACCGTTGATAATATCATCTTTGAAAAAGGTTTCTTCAGTGTATAAAATGTTGCATTAAGAAAAATATTAAAATGTGGCAGTCTGTATTCGAATATAATATTTTAGAGAACATTTCAGAGGAATGAAATCAGTATTTTTTTAAAAATAAGTAACATCCTTCAAAATCAATCATTTTATGCTTCCAATGTTTCTTTCAGCTCTCAGTTTGATTCTTGTGTCAGGTTCCTGTAAGATAAAGTTTGGATAAGGAAACCTACCTTGACTTCAAAGGCAGATGAGGTACAGTGTGGTACCTAAGTGACATCCTTCTTCTTGTGTTGAAACTGACCTCTTGGCTTAATTCAAACTTATTTAAAACACTAGGACATGGAATAATATGTTGCAACATTTAAGAAATATGTGGAAGTTGGAACAGATTTTCAGCAAGCACTATAGAACTGTTCCTTTCACTTCAGTCCCTTCCTCCACTTATCACAAGCATATGTCAAGCTGTATTGTTTTGCATTAAATTCAAAGCAAAACCAAGTTATGCTTTCAAGTTCTTTAGAGCGTCAGATTAAAAGTAACTTTCACATGAAAGCAATTTATAAAAAGAAATACTACTACTAATGACGCATCTTACAAACAAGACAAATAAATGAAAAAAACCTCAAAGACTGCAACTGCCTTCTTCATTAAAAAATAAGAGCTCAGCTATGCTGTAAGTTGTCATAATTATGAAAAATGAATAAAAACTTTGTGCAGTTTACCATCTCCCTGTTGTGAATCTTTTCCATTGATGAATCCAGGTCCAGCAGCAATGTTCTCAAGCCCAATTTCTTCTGCTTTGTTACCACCTGGTTCCTGTAAAGGAAATATTTCCAATAAATCACAGCCAAATAACTTAAACTTTTTCCCCTGATGGGCCTTCACATCACATTAGAAACTTCTTATAATATTAACAATTTTCTTTCATTTTATATTAGAATCATATAATTTAAGAATTTCAGTTGCCTAACCAGAAATGACCATGCAATCATTTTAGCAATTTTCATAGCATATTAGTGAAAACAAATACTAATATAATAGGATGCTAACATGAAAACCCCTAATAGAACATGACAAAACTTTTCATATTTTATTTATGCATTCTGGTTGCTTCTCTCTGCCTCAACGTTTTCCACTTCAGTTTATGGTAAAGTAGCATGGGTTTGCATGTTTTTGAATATCAATTAAATGATACTGTGATACAATCATAATGCAAAAGTTACCTCTCTCATTTGCTGTAGGACCAACGCATTTCCCTGGATCATCAGATCTTTATTTGAATGATAATGCTTTCATTAATTTTGTTATTTATTTCAATTCAGTTTAGATTATGACCTATTTGCAAAAAGAAAGTAAAAGTCTCTTTGCAGTTGAGTATGAAGATGCAATGAGTTGAGGAAATAATGTGATTCTTTCAGTAATCTGCTACACCTCTCCTACTCCAAGCATTCAGATACTTGAGCTAAAGTTGAGTTGTTGCCTCAAATCATGCAGTTGAATTATTCTTCTTGGACTCTCTTTCATTACATAGAGCACATTCACCCAAAGACTCTTCTCTTGCACCTAGTTCCTGATTACAGAGTAGCTAGGAATGCTCAGTAAGAATCTGAACCAGAAGAAAACAGTCAAACAGCTCTGAGCTTACCACTAAAAAATGAAGAGTATAGAAGCTGACAGAGAGGCCTTTTGGATCCAACTCACTTGTGCATTGGGATTAAATACAACATCCTTTCAGGCAAGAAAAGATCTTGTCTTAACTGCAAAAATGCTTTGATCTTTTCAAAATTGCTTTGCACACTAACGATATGAAAAGTACTCAACAGGCAGAGCTAAAAGAAAAGAAAATGAACTTTACAATGCCTGTCAGAAAAGACATCTTCCCTACATATGCTTGTACATATAGTGATCTGTGAAATCAAACAGGCAAAATTTTGGCCACTGACATATCTGGAATATTTCTTTCCTAACCTAAATCACACTAATATGTTGCAATATTATAAATTTCAGTAACCAGTACCCCCATAATGCCAAAATTATCCTTGAGAGGGTCTATTAAGGAGGCACTACAGTGTAGGACATGTTTATTTATCTCGTCTTTAATAAATTCAGCATGACCACTTTGTCTTCCAGACTACCATTAATTCAGCTGAAGATAAGATGAAGACAGTGGCTTGCGTTTTGTTGTCATGCCTCTGAAACACGCACTCAGTGGTGAGATGCTCGCATGACAAGTGGCAGGTGGTGACTCAGACTTCGTATTTCCTGGATCAGTGAAAAGAATGACAGGCGGGATTTAAATTTTTAACGTTTTCCCCTTCCCCTCCACCAAATTTTTCTCATCCTCTTATTCTTTTTTCTCTGGTTGGATAAATGTAATAGACAATGATTGGTCTGTACATAACTAGCTCTATTTTAATTGGTTGGCAAATCTTTGCCTCCTTAGTGACATAGGCTCCTTGAGCACCAGGAGCACTTTTATTTTGCTTACCTTATGTTCTCGGACCTGCTCCAGTGCATGCAGCAAGCATCCAGAACAGTTGCCTTATGAATGAATGAGCCACTCAGCTTCATCCCAGCAGATGCATGGGTGCCTGATCAAAAAAATACAAGCTAAGGGTACAATACTTTGCAAGACAAATAGAAGCCATGTACATTATCCTTTGAAGATTGTTGATGGAAGCCAAAGGTGTAAGAGCAGCCACACACCAATCCTGCCATCAAGAGTGGTTGGACTGAGAATAAAGTAGCCATATTATTTCCTGGGTTGACCTCATGATCCTGCCTGAAAGTAGGCATTACTGGAGTGAAGATGGGAGATTCCCAGAGACCTAGCCTTGTGGCAAGAATGTGCTCAGCAGACTTTACCACAGTCCTGCCAGTGTCCACATAGTCTAAGGTGCTCCTGTGTTGTTCTCTCCTCTCTTGCTAAATATCTATACGACCAGAGCATCATGGGAATGGAATTATGAGATCTACACGTTCAATAGATCATTTGATTTTATGACAAGTTTGTCCTTTTTTAATTTCCACAGGAATACATCTGGACAAGACATCACTGTGAACATGCTGCCATTTTACACATTTAGACCCCAAGGAGCATCCCTAGAGGCACAATCTGTCTCACGACAAGACGTTGTAGAGGAGAAATGACTTGCACATGTTCAGAATTACCTGTGAAGCTTCCGAGTGTGCTTCTCTTATGCTGGGGCTTAAGCCACGACCAGAAAGAGAATGGAGAAATGAACACACAACAAGAAGTCCTGGACTGATTAATATGCATATCTCTTAAACAGCACATAAATTATGTAGACATAAAACATTTTCCTAGAGATTTTTTTCTTCCATGATGGTAACACACAGCAGGATGCTAGCAACACAGTAGCAGCTGAATGTTTGCCTTTGCTACATTCAGACCCAAGCCCTTACCATGCACGGGCCAATCCCCCAGGCACACTGCCTCTGACTCTACACACATCTTGACCACGTGCCTCTTGAAATTAGTATGGAGAACTGAGTTGGGATAAGGAGGTCATGATACAAGGCCCAAAGGCTTGGGGCTAGAGATTGTCGCTTTACGAGAATGTTGTGAAAAGCATGATCAGATCATTCACCCTGGAATTAAAGCAATTGTCTCTGAAAATGTCCAGTGAAAGGGAAGTACAAATGTGAAATAAAAATTTAAATGAAGATTAAGATGCTTTTACACTTTTAATTTTCCTATTTTAATACCTGTGACTTTGAGTATGATACTTACCTCCATCATTCTTAGCTTTCTCTTCCTAAAGGAACTGATATTGTCTTAGTGTACTGTTGAGATGAATCAAGACTGCGCATCTAAATAACTGAAATAACAGTGTTGGCCTTTGTTAAGACTTAGGAAGTTTATCTTAGCTAACTCATCATTTCTGCTTTGAAGAAAAAGATGTATTATATACAATACTGCATATTTGGAATGCAAAGTGTCTTAATTAGCCCCAGGGGATAAATTTAGATATTTAGATATTTTAAGAAATGGAAATTTTGGACTTGTTCTGGATTATTCTTTTAAGATACTATTTCAGAAATGATGCACATTTGTTTTCTTAATTTTGGATTATCATTTCAATTATACTTCTTCAAATTATATTTTAAAAATGCACAACAAATTACTTAGCTAACTCAAATATTTTCTAAAATAAAGTAGGGTATGCATAATATTATTAAAATGAAATAGCAGATTATTATATCTTTGATGAGCATATCTAACTTTATAACAAAGTAAATGAATATGTTACATGCATTTTATATCCTCAGTGATACATTATGAATGTTCATTAAGCCCTGTGCTTATATATTTAATTCTTTTTAACATATTAAATACTTAGTAGTCTTTCTTACTTTAGGAGAATCATTTTCTCTTCTAATTTTCCAGTGTATATTTTCTCATAGGTGTTAATGTGCTTGGTGTAATCTTCCTAGTAAGATTATTAAGGATAAACAAATCAAATAGATGTACATTTCAATCTTTAAATAGTGTCACAAGTTTTCTTATTAAGAGTGTCTTAGAAGGAATCCAGATTATACTTAGCAGAGTAGGTGTCAGGGAGAGGAGGTAGGTTCCTGTCTCTTCCTGCAAAGATTCTACCATTCACTACTTCCTCTTAAGTGTTGGTTCTTATGAGATCTCTAACACATGGCAAATCCCCTGGGTGCCAGCTAGCCCAAGACATTTATGGGGCCAGTGAGATAGCTCATCGGACCAAAGCACCTTCTTAGGAAAGCTTAGGCAAGTACAGGGACTGTGGTTTGATCCCTAGCACCACAGGCCATGCCAGCCCTGCCCCCAAAGTGGGTTGAGCTGTTCAGAGGCTGGGTGTAGTGGCACATGCCTACAATCCCCGTGCTGAGGAGGCTGAAAGCAGGAGGACCACCATGAGCCCTAGCTGTGTAGTGAGACTCTGCAGCAACCAAATGCAATACTACCCACATTGGTTCATTTAGGAAGAGAAAACTAAGAATGATGGAGGTAAGTGTCATACTTAAAGTCACAGGTATTAAAATGGGAAAATTAAAGTGCAAAATATCAGTAGGGTTCTTTAGGTAGAGGATAATCTGAGTTTTTGCCATCTTCTTGTATTGCAATAGAGGTTTTATTCTTTAAGGCAGACTTTTTTTTCCAGTGCTGGGGATAGAAACTAGTATCTTTTGTGAGCCAGTCAAGTGCTTTGGTACTGAACTACACCCCTAGCCCTACAACAGAGTTCTTAGGTTTCTATACAGATTAAAAAAAAAAAAAAAACACATTAGATTCTCTGTTGCTCCAGAATACATTTAAGAGTTTTATATTCTTATTTTAACATAACTGGCAGAAATATTTGAAGTATCAGAAAAATGGTTTTATTCATTTGGAAAATGAATAAACTACATTAAAAGAAATTCTTTCCTGAGATGCAAAAGTTGCTTTTCTGGGGTGCTTGCCCATCAGTTTAGTTACATCCTATTATTTTTTGTACTTACAGTTCAATAAATGTAGGAGTACAGTTACAGGTTTAGCTGACAAAAAGCCTTGTGTGAATCACTATTTTCTTGTTATAATTAGGATTCTTGAAATAGTGTTCATCTGAATAGAACTGAGAAACTACAAGCAATGGTGCTGATTTTTTCTTATAAGTCAGTTAACATTTTTCCCAAGAGACAGTCTTGAAGCAGAACTTAACTATCTGAAAAATGGCTTTTCAAACATTTCAGGATGTTGTTTTAAACTATCCACTTGGGGTTAACTGTTTGAAGTGGAACAGAGAGTAGAACTCTCTGTTCTAGCTAACAGGAATTTGAACACTGACACTGTTTGTGTCTGAATGATCATGGAATTTGTTAACAATGCTCATGTCCACCATTACTAATTCCTAACAGTAGATCTGAACTGAGCTCTGAAACAAATCTCCTATGTGATTGTAGTGAATGCAAACTTTTAAAACAACTGATTTCATGTACTCCAGTGGTCTGCTCTTACCTGTCGTTTTCCTTATGGCTGGGCCCCAGAACAGATGGAATTGAAGAGAAGTTTCAGATAGAGTTGTCACTTTTTAAAAATACAAAATGAGAGGTTCCACCCTCTGGAGGGATTCCTATGTTTTCTTTTGATGTTAGTAGCTAGGAAAGCATTAAGATAGAGATGGGAGTTCCTAGTGTAATGGGATAGAAATCGATCCACCTTCAGTGTTCAGCTCACCTTTCTACCCTGCCAGTCATCTGCGGATTGCCCTTGAGCCAGCTCCGTGAACTTTCTGCTTGAATTTCAAGTTTACTGAAAAAAATGCTGATACTGTTGTAGGGGAGCTTTACAACAATGGAAGAAGCAGACCAGTAGTGAGCATTCACCTTTTAGTGTTTATTCTCTTGAAAATACTAATATTTTTCTAGAGCCAAAGGCACTGAACAGCCTCTGGCTTCATCATTTTAAATGTCTTGAAAGTGCTAATATAAGGTAAGAGTGCCTCGGTACCTGGGCATTTGCTTTATCTCTATCCCAATGCCATGGGTGTCATTATCTAACATCTGTCTGTCTGTCTGTCTGTGTATTTATCTATCTCTATCTTCTCAATCTCTACTTTTGTCTCTATCTCTGTCCATACTCATCTCTGTGATACAGCAGACACTCCCAACCTGAAAGTTAGCTAGATGGTCATGTTCTTTAAAAACAAAAAATAAATTTAAGAACAATGAAGGTTTATAGTAGAATATATTTATTGAGGGAAAGAAAGCTTCTGGCCAACAGAAGGACAGGAGGGTACCCAAGCTGGTTGCCAGGGAACTTTCCTTTCTCAAGGATTTTATAGAGCAAAACACAAGACAGAGCCAAGATGGGGGAAAACAATGGAAAATCATAAGGTGGGTATGAAGTTGCTCAGGTAAAACTGATTAAATTGAGATCAAGTGGGGAAGTGAGGAAAGTAGCCGGCGGGCATGAATACAGAAGAGGTCTTTTCCTAAGGGGGTTAGTGACTCTTCTCAGCTTTTTTCAAGGTGATTGAATCCTACTGAGAATTTCAGTCCTTGGTGTCCATACCTAGGAAGGTATGGGGGAGTATTTGTTTCATCTTTTATCTTAAGGTCTGGCCCAAAGCAGTAATGTCTACCCTCCCACATTTGCAAGGCATCTCATCTTCCGCAAGGCTCCTTCAAGGGCCAGCCCTGACTGGCTGCCTGGGATACTTTTTCTTACTCAGCTGCATACAACATCTCTGTCTACAGCCATACACACTTTAAAAATAAAACTTAGTAGACATCTAACGAACAAGTATTTGCTCACTTCACCTTTCTTTTGTTAGACAATATTCAATTCTGAAATGTACTAAACCATATTTTTTCACTCTAAAATGCTTAATATGGCTCTTTTTAGAGATATTAAAGGTTTGGACAATGATCTTCAAGCCCTACTGTCACATGAAGGCACATAAGATTTCATAAGATGTTCTTTCTTTCTTTCTTTCTTTCTTTCTTTCTTTCTTTCTTTCTTTCTTTCTTTCTTTCTTTCTTTCTTTCTCTTTTCAGTCTGAATTATATGTGTGATCTCATTATAATTGGTCAGTTTTGTTGCTTATAGAATAATCGTCTCTGGCAATATTGGTTCACAGAATGAAACTGGTTATAGTTCAGGTAGAATCTACTCCGTCCAAGGGGCTGTGGTTCACATAAAAACATAAGCGACGTGATGTCAGTGTGCGAAAGTGTAAAAGCCACTGGGACCTTAATTCATGTTTCCCAGGGGAAAGTGTGAGGCCAAACATCTTTGTGGATGAAATGTGGGCATTCTTGCCCAGCACCCTGTGTCCTGAACCCACTTTCACCAGCTGGATTTCCTTAAGAGTTTGATTTCTCTTCAGATGCTTGTATCTCTGTAAGAATTAAGGATTTGATCTGTGGGGCCACTTTTTTGTGAATGAAAGTTCTAGATACTGCCTAAGACATGCAGAGTATAGGCGGAAATGGTCATCTTCCTTTCACAGTTTACACCAAGAATTAATATGAAAATAAACCTTTTATCATTATCTTAGTATAAAAACCTAAATAGAACCCTAAACTTCTTCTTCTTCTTCTTTTTTTTAACACCAACTGCTTTTTATTATTGAGTTTTGGACACCTTTAAAAACTTTACAACCATTGTTAATGTAATTTTCCCATTGTTCCTTGTCAACTCCAAACCCACTGTGTGCAAAGCCCATTTTTCCATGCATCTAAATGTTAGATTCAGGCTATGAGATTCTTTATTCTATTTGTAGCAATTTATGCAGGTGAAGCCAAACACAAAGCTTCAGGACAAATTGTACAAACTTTACAGTGTGGGGTTTGAATTTAAAATAAGAAACATAAAATCTACACAAAACTGATAAAAAGCACAGATACCAGGACTGAGCCTTAGAACCCAGTGTTGTTTTGTTTCCTTTCAGGTGCTTTATTCTGCTACAGAGCAGTTAAAATGAAGATGTAAAGCTTTGTGGTTAGTTTAAATTATACACTCTGTAAGATACTATACTAATTTTAAAAGTTACAGAGACCAACAGACGTCCATCAGTTCATCTGGATCAATCACACTCCAGCTGGATCGCTGAGAACAAATCTGGCAAATGTGGAAAGAAAATCCACCTGGGCAAGTTGTCCGTGGAGTCTACTGATGTACACACTGCGCCCCAGGCCAGGATGGCTGCTGCTTTCTTCATCAGAGCTATCGTTATAAGCTTCCCGCCTCTGACCGCCTCCTGAGCCTCGAGTGCTATCAAATTCCTGGAGCTCTATCTCCTGAGTTCCTCCAATTATGTTAGGAACTTCTGGTCTAGATGGAAGAAGATCTTCTTGTTCAGAAAGCTTATTAGGGTTGATCCAGTTGTTTTCCGGAAACTGCACATCAAACTTTATGTAAAGATCACCTTTTTCAAAGGGATTACGATACTGTGGCATTCCTTTACCTCGGACTACACAGACACATCCTGGTTCAATTACTTTGCCAGGGGGGTACTTCACCACAATCTGACATGCATCAAGATGCTTGAAAGTGAACTGAAATCCACATAGAGCTTCAACAAGTCCTATCTTATATGTCATGTGCAAATCATTCCCATCTCTCTGGAGCACCTCATGTTCTTTCTCCTGCAGAAAAAGAACAGTGTCCCTGCTCCACTCCTGGGGCCTGGTCTGCCTCCCCAGTAAATGTAATTCCCTGCCCATGTTTCATGCCTTTGTCTATGTGAACTTCAAGAATCATGACTTCTTTAACCCCCTTCTTCCCTTCACATTTTAACAGTGGTCCTTTTCAGTAATTACCTCTCCTTCTCCATTGCAATCAGAACACACAGACTGCATCTGCGGCACCATTCCCAGAGCCAGTGGCCTGGTCATGATGCGTCCACCTCGGCCTCGACAAGCACTACGCTTCTGGACAGCTCCAGACTTTCCACCTTGACCACTGCATGCACTACAGAGTACATTCTTGCTAAGTTGTAGTTTGGCTGTTCTGCGGTTATACAGATCTTCTAAGGATACTTTGAGTGGATGCATCATGTCCTCCTCTTCTTCTGCCATTTCGACTTCTACTCTGATTGCCCATGAAGCCAAATAAACCTCCACTAAAAGTGTGAGAGAAAATATCACCCATGCCACCACCTCCACGCTGCCTTCCTGAAGACCTTGCTCTCAGTATATGTCATATAACTCATGCTTTTCTGGATTTGATAGTACTCCATGCGCAATACTTAGTTCTTTAACCTTGTCTCCAGCATTTGGATTCTTAGCAGGATGACATTCCTTGGCTAACTTTCTATATGCCTTCTTCCGCTTGTTCTCGCTGGCGTCGGGCAGGACACCCAGGATATTGTACAGCTTCGTGTCGGCGACATTGGCCACGGCTGCCTGCAGGGCAGCGCTCCGAGGGGAAGGCGACGGCGGCGCACAGGAGCGAAGCCGGGCCACGAGCGGCAACAGCAGACCGCAGTGCAGGCCGAGGGAGACAGCCAGAACCCTAAACTTCTTTAACATCAGTGTATGCTTTGTGATTTACTTTTCTGTGTACTGAACTTTATTCTGATGATATTCTATTTTTTAAAAACTGCTAAGCATAACAAACTACAGTAAACTATTCTAATGTCATTATTAAGTCTTCATTGCATTGAAATTAAAGCCAGTTACCTAAACCTTAAATCTCCAAACACTGAGAGTGTAGAAAATTCGCATCTTGTTTTATTTCTTCTCCGTTTGTCCCCTGCACTTCTGTCCTCTCTCATGTTATGATGGTGATTGAATCTACACTGAACCTGAAGTTACCATGGAGAGCTGCATCTCTAGCCCTTTTTTCACTTTTTCATTTGAGACAGGGTCTTCCTAAGTCACAAGATTATTCAGGCTGGGCTTGAATTTTGATTTTTCTGCCTTAGCCTCCCAGAGGGCTGGAGTTACAGTCATGTGTTACCACACTTGGTTTCTTTCTCCTAGATTTGAATTTGATAATTTAATTAAAAATCTTTTATCCCATGATTTCTTAATTCTTTCTGATAAATTCCACCTCTGTCATATTTAATATTAGGAAACTAAAATTATTCCTCTGGTCAACTTTCTTTTTCTTAGTTTCCCAATATTTATTAATTAAATTAAGTTAAAAATGAAACCAATTCTTGCCTGTATATGTAATTCAGACAATTTAAGTCATTTTTTCTGGTCTAAGGTAGGCATTTAAATTGATTATAGTTCAGGTAGAATCTATTCTGTGCAAGGGGCTGAGGTTCACATAAAAACACAAGCAAAGTGATGTCAGTGTGTGAAACATCTATCTTTATTTTTCTATTTGCTACAAATTTACACATGTCCCAAACACTACCTATGACTACAATGAACGTGGGGTTGTTCTTTGGGAGCTGAATTACCTGTGGTCATCTGGTGGTTAGAAAGACATCTCAGGGCTGGGGAGATGGCTCAGTGGAATAAGCGCCTCCCTAGCAAACGCAATTGTCCGAGTTCAATCCCTGGTTCCACCAAAAAAAAAAAAAAAAAAAAAAAAAGGAAAAGAAAGACATCTCAGGACTCTATTTGTATTTTTTCCAGCAAGACTGGGATAACAAAGACTTGAACACAGGTGTGAAGTTCCCAGGACTGCAATATGTTATTGAAGAGTAAAGGAATAAATACTTTACACTCAGGTTAAATTAGATAGAAACTTATATTTTTGCATTATTGTATCTATGAAATTTAGTTTTCTTTTTCTTGTATCACGGTGAGGATCTTAGCTGACTTTCTTGAAGCACAATCCTAATATATTTAAGTGGAATCTTTGCTTCGCCTTGTTCAGCTTCCCCATGTCCCTTATTTCGTCTCTTCTAATTACTGACTCAGAGTGGCACACTGAGGCTCTAAAAATCTGGCATCATTGATAACATCATTGACAACCTCCCCAACCCTGCTTCGGACTGTTCCTGCCTCGGGGGGCGTGCCCTGAGCCCGCCTCCCCCTCCAGCTGCACTTGATGCTTCGCTTTGCCCCCCTTCTCTTTTGGCACATCCTGATTTATTTTTATCCTTTAAAAATTTATTTATTTATTTGTTACAAAGTCTCACTGGAATTCATAGTAGGCCTACGCTCTTAGCCTCCCCAGCGCTGGGATTATAGGCGTGTGTCACCATGTCCAGTTTGGGTGGCCAGCACAGCATACAGTATCGGGTATCAAACCTGGGTCCTTGCACTGGCCAGGTAGGTGTTTAGAGTGCTGAGGTATCTCCCCAGCCCATACTTTCTGTTTTCATTTTATTTCAGCATACTTTCATAGCAAAAGCTCATCTTGTTTCTTACAGTAATTCTGAGGCACTAAAACATACTGGATAAAAAATAAAAATTTTTTTTACAAGAACACTAAAAGGGTCTCTCTTACATAAGCAAAAAAGTTTCTTTCAACTAATTTGTGTATGTGTCTTTTGATTTTTGATTATCCTTTTCCTGGCAATAAAATTATATATATATATATATATATATATATATATATATATATATATATATATATTTTTTTTTATTTTTTTTTTATTTTTTTATTTTTTTATTTTTTTTGGGGGGGGCGGGGTGGCAGAACCGGGGATTGAACTCAGGCCCTTGCAAGTGCTTATTCTACTGAACTATCTTCACAACCCTAAAAATAATATTAATAAAATATTATAAGACATTTGTAAAACTTTTCTCAAACATACTCATCTATAATATTTGAAATATTTTCCTATGGAAATCTGCAAGGTTGACGAGGTTAGTGTTACAATCCCATTTTACAGATCATTCATTCCAAAAACACGTAAGTTTTTTATGCAATAGGCCCCAAGACAAAAATCAAATGATTTCAGGAATGCTAGGTGTTACAATAAACCATGTAACTCCAAACTTGTGTTGCCAGTAGAGTGGCTTGTGGGCCACTTTCCTGTTTAGGGAATAGAATACCTGACACCTGTTATTTAAAGGAAAAGAGATATTTCTTCTCACAGTTTTAGAGGTTTGAATTCAATAGTTGGCCTGTTTTAATGAAGAAACCTGAGGGTGAACAGATTAGCTGAGGAAAACTCCTTAAATCCTGGCATTGGAACAGCAGAGAGTGGGGGAGAACTCCAGAAGAAAGGACCAGGGACCAAGGCCATGCCATAAGCCCCACCCAGAAACATCCTAAATGTGCATCTCTGAAGCCAATCAAATTGCCAAACAAAACCATCACACACGGTCTTGCGGTTGGTTGCAGGCTGGCAAGGATGAGAGTAAGAGGAAATTGAGCTCTCACTGATATTTAGGAATCCAGACAGATGCTCTGGCTTCTCCTATGTGGCTTGCCAGATTCCTTAAACTTGTATGTTTCTAAGGACTGAACCTGGGAGAGGACACAATTGGTCCTTTACCATGTAAATCACAAAGTGGCACATGCCACTTGGGCTTGCGTTAAGGAGGCAGGTGGCTGCATGCTATGGCCTCTGGGAAGTGTAATTCTTGGCTTCACAGCCTTTTCTCTGTAAGAGCTCGCCCTTGTGGAGGACACAGCGGCCTCTGCCCTTGGCATGCAGCCAGGGGGTGCAGAGAAGGGGTTTGTTGACCAGTCCTAGCCTCCTCCATGTGCATCTCCCTCTTTTTGCTTTGTGACATTTTGAGCTCCAATTTCTGATACCATGGTAGAAGAACTTTTTCTTTTCAACTCTCAAACCTCAATAGTAAAGGAGTTGTATATTTCCTTTCTTTGTAAAATTTGACTAAGTACAAATTTCAGTAAAGAAAGTGAGCACACAGTCCAGTTGTTTTACTTTGTAAAACACACTTCTCTTTAATGATGGGACCCCTTAACGATCCTCTGTAAGTAGTGGCTTTGTGCTGCTAGTGGTTGTCCCTGAACCTAGCCCTATGGGCTTATGAAGATATGAGTTTGCACGATTTTCTGAATATTCAGTTGGGAATCAAAAGTTATATGAAATCTTGCAAATTAGGGTTCTCTAGATAGATAAAAGAATCAATAGGATGAATGGATGGACAAATACTATAGATAGGGAGATCAATATTGAGGTAATAGACAATATGTACAGGGCTCCTATACATATAGATTAATTCTGATAAATGGATCTTAAGTCCAAGTGTATTGAAAATTTATTTAATCTTTATTTATTTGGTACAGGGTCTCGTTATGCAGCTTAGACTCATAGTGATCCTCCTGTCTCCTCCTTCCCAGCACTAGGATTACAGGTGTGTATAACCACACGCAGTTTCAGTGGCCAGCACGGCATGCCCAGGGTTCTAGGGCTGGCACAGCATGTAGTACCAGAGATTAAACCCAGGTCCTTGTACTTCCCAGGCAGGTGCTTAGACAGCTGAGCTATTTCACCAGCCCTCAAAATGCACTTAAAATCCTTTTAAAACCATCAGAATGTTAAAAAAGAGATTGATTTGGTTCTGGTAGTCATAAACATTTCTCTTTCTCACTCTCTGTCTCTTCATCTCTATCTTTCTTTCTGTCTGTCTCTCTCTCTTTCTGTGTATACACACACACACACACACACACACACATATATATTATATATATATGTCATATATTTCTATGCAAACCTATACTTATCGATTTTCTAGCTATAAACCTGGTTAAAATAAAGTATACTTTAAAACATGTTTATACATACATACACATTCCATGTAATGTTTTAATGTGCATATAAAAATAAGCAAATAACAGTAAGCAAATAAAAGATCTAATCTAATATGAATGCATTCCAAACTGACCCACTATAGAAGAATGTTTCCAACATCAGGAATGTAGGTTTTATCGTAATTATATATTGGGAATATTTACCAGGAAAACAAATTTATTGGAATCCTAAATCATAACCATTTTTCACTGAATTAGAAGAGAACACAAACATTTCACTGGCTTTTAATCAAAGGTTAAAAAATCAGAAAAATTTTCAGCAGGAGAAAATTCTTTTTTTTTTTTTGGCGGAACCAGGGATTGAACTCAGGCCCTTGCACTTGCCAGGGAAGTGCTTATTCCACTGAGCCATCTCCCTGGCCCAGGAGAAAATTCTTAGGTATCTGTAAAAACAAAACAAAACAGAAAATCTTACTAAATGAACTCTCTCTCTCTCTCTCTCTTGATTCCCTCAGAAAAGCATTTGAAAAGTTTACATGGAGAATAACTTTTGCCCACACAAGTGTGAATCAATATTCTGTACATCAGAGCAAGAAGAACACAGCATGGGAGCCACTTGAGAATTTACTGGCAATAGTAAGGAAAAAATGCTCTCAGGAGAAAAACACAACTGGTACTCATGGGGTACCCACCACAGGTCACTGAGACATGGTAGTAAAAGAACCCCGTTCCACATATGATGTGAGATATTCAAGAACTAAGGAGTTTGAAGGTTTGAAGCACAGTACAAAAGATGCAAGAAAAGGTTTCTGTAGTAATCATATTTTGCACTATTTTAAAGAAAGGCAATAAAAATTAGGCTATGTCCATAGAAGTGTGCTCTTACTTGGAGAAAGAGGTGCCAAATGGCAGGTTGTACCTTGATGATAGTTTTAGGTGATGCTCACCTGGGTTGTGGCTGGTGCATCCCTGGCCTGGCTGTATCTGTGAGGAGACTGGCATATGAGCTAGTGGACTGAGTGAGGTAGACCCATGGTAATGTGGGCAGACAGCATCTGATCCACTGCAGGCTCTGCTGGCATGAACTTGTGGAAAATGGAAAGCATACAGGGATCCTTCTATCACTAAACCTGAGATCAAGAGATTCAGCTGCCTGTTTTTGAATTTCCCAACTTTGAGCTCCTCTTCAGTCTTCAGACTCTGGGATCAAAACAATACCTTTTGGTGCTCCCAGGCCATCTTTTCACATTGAGAATTATGCTTGTAACTTTTCTGGTTCTAAGGCTTTTACTATTGGACTGATCCATGTTCCTGGCATCCCACCGTCCTCAGATTGCAGGTGAGCTGTCATAGACCTTCTCAGCCTCTGGACCTAATCTTCTCTGGTTGTTTACTTGAGTTCCATTTTGGGTGCTAACTCCTTATGTGATGTGTGTTTGGTAAATATTCTTCCCTACTCGTAGGCTGGCTCTACACTGTGTTTTCAGATCCAATTCATCTGTGTCTGAATTTGTTGTCTGTGCTGTGAGGGTCATTATCTAAAATATTGTTACCCACCCAATGCATTGGAGATTTTTCCAGTGTGCTTTTTTTCTAGTCATCTTATAGTCTGTGGCTTTCTTGTGATAAGTTTTGACTTAAAGTCTCTTTGTCTGATAAAGTTTCACTGTCTTTTGATTATCATTTACGCAGAACATCACTTTCTACCCTTTTGCTTTGAGCTGCTTTTTTCTTTAAAGCTGTATGAATTTTGTCTTTATTTATTGAAAAATTTTTTGAGATAGGTTCTCATCAACTTGCTAAGTTCCTAAAGCTGGCGCAGTCACACAGGCTGTTCCACTACGCCTGGCGGAAGAGAACCTCCTGGAGGCAGGAAAGAATTGGACTTCTAAAAAGTTTTTAATCCATTTGATTGTGGATTAAATCCATATCTTTGGATTAAATAAAATAAGTCATTTACAATTAAAGTAATTATTTTTTTGTTTTTAAAGTAATTATTGATAAGTGAGGACTTGCTATCACAATTTAATTATTTTTTGGATTTAATTTTTTTTTCATCATTTCTGGTTCTATCAGTGTTTTCATCAGTTGATTATTGATTTGTCATGATGTACTGTGGATCCCTTTTTTAAATTTCTATTTATTATTAGTTAGTTTGTGGTTGCCAAAGGACTTCCATAAACCATCATGTAGTTATAACAGCCTATTTATTTGGCACAGGATCTCACTATGCAGCTCAGACTGACAGTGATTCTCCTGCCTCAGCCTCCCCAGTGGTGGGATTACATGTGTACACCACCTTGCCCAGTTTCCATGGTCAGCATAGCACACCTGGGGATCCAGGGCTGGTACAGCATGTAGTCCCAGGGACTGAACCTGCTCCTTACACTTGCCAGCAGGCACTTAGACCTCTAAGCTATCACCCCAGCCCCAAATAGCCTATTTTAAATTTATGTCAACTTAACTTTGCATGCAAAAATTTAACATTAAAAAAATTAACACTATCTTCTCCTCCTCATTTTTATTTTACTGACATCATAATTTACTTCTTTCTAATACTGTGTATCCATCAACAAATTCCTATATGGCTGTTTTTATTACTTTTGTGTTTTATACATGAATTAAAAATGTATAAATAATATACATTTTTAATGTATAATATATTCATTATATTATATTAATGTATAATATATTCCAGTATTAGATTGAGTGTAGATTGTCTGAACATGGCTATAGTTTTCCTTTTACTGGAAGTTTATATATTTTCATGTTGCTAGTATCCATTTGCTTAAATGTGATATTTTCTTTTAGCATTTTTCATAAGGCAGGTATAGTGATAGACTCTGCTTTAGCTTGTCTTTGTCTCTGAAAGTGAGCTCTGTGTGCAGTTGACATTTGTACTTTCACTACATTGAACACATATCCTGCTCTGTATAGTCAAAAGGTTTCAGCCTAGAAATCCAATGGTAACTCTGTTGACATTCCCTTGTACATAATGAATTGCCATTTTCTTGACTTTTTGAAAATGATTTTGGTTTTTGATTTTTGAGAATTTGGTTTAAGTTTGTCTTGACAAATATGTTTTTATGTATGATCCATGTCACATTCTTTGGAATTTATAGATCTGGTTGTTTACTTCTTTCCAGATTTGAGAACATGATATTTATTTAAATGAGCTTCCTACCTTTAGTATTTTAGCTAAGCTCCATTGAATATTTAGTTTTTTGTTGCATTACATTTAATTTTTTAAATCATTGTGGTCTTCATTTTCAGAACCTCTGTTTCATATTTTTTTCACTGCCTTGTGTTCCTATTTCTTTATTGAACTCATCTTGTTCATCTGTTATTTTCCTGACAACATTTATGCATGTGGATTCTATTGTAGCTCTCTGAGCTTTTGTGAGAAATTTATACTAATTTTGTTGGACAGTTCATAGATTTCCAGTGCTTTAGATTTGAGTTCTGGCACTTAATTTGTTCTTTTTTGGTGATTTTTTCCTTATTTGTCATTCTTATGAACTTGCAGTTGGGTCTATGCTTATAAAGATGGAAACATCATTTTTTGTATTTACAGTTCATTAGGCTGCTTATTCCAAAGTGTTGGGCAAAGGCCTGGTGTGGTTCACAGGCAGGCCACTGTTACTACTGGCTTTGAGGGTAGCTGATTTAGTGGCTGGGTCAGTGGGTACATACATCTGAATCTTGTGACCATATGGGCCATCTTGGTGATGAGCCCTCTAGAAAGCCTGGAGCTAGGTCCACCGAGGAGAGTACAGAGCTTGGATGTAGGGGGACTAGCCTGGCAGTAAGGGCTGTGGTTGCAGAGCTGGTGTCTGACAATACATTAATTGAGAGCCTTTCAGACACAACCTGGAGCCTTAGACCAGGAGTATGGGACACCCAGTAAGGAGGCTTGGGCATAATGACCTTATGTTACAGAAATATGCTTTCTGGTGAACCATTTCTTCTAATTCTTGGAACTGTTGACACTGATGCCATGGCTTTGCTGAAATAACTGTTGTACTGTGGAACTTAGAGCAATTCTCAGTCTCAGGTTTTCTCTTGAAGGAGATAATTTAGAGCCCTTTCCATGTATCTCTAAACAGTGAGAAAAATTCCAGTTGCTTTGTGCTTTCTGTGTAGGCTTCTGTGACTTTAGCTTCATAACTCTGTTACTATGGAATTTTTCAGTGAACTACACACATTTCCACATTGCACTTTCATGGTTTTGTTCATATTGCATTTGCTTGGTTTTGGTTGGAAAGACATCGTATGTAAACAAACTGACAGGCAGGTGGGAGAATAACAGCTCTGTAGTGCCATTTTCAACATTGTCTCTGTAAATTCTGTTAACATACCAGAACTAAAAAGTATATCAACACACAAAAATATAAAAAGTCATAGAAGTCTCCCCTGAAGTGAGAAATTCTTTGAATTACTGGGTTACTTTCTTCTGTGCCTGTCTTTCTGACCCAAATTAAAGGAGAAATTTGTGATTCAAAAATAACTATACAGGAAGATGGATAAAGTCAAAGCCTGAAGTGTCAACACAAAGCTATTAATTTTTACTATTAGCACATATTAATAAAGTACATAAGAGGTCCCGTAACTCATCCCTGACAAACTCTGGGAACCTGAAGGACAACTGCAAATTCAAAGTCATCTTGAGCAACTCAGCTTGACATGCCAAAATAGAAAGGAAGCAAAGAAAGAGGAAAGAGAGGAATAAAGGGAGAATGGGGGAGGGAAGGAAGGACATGGGAAAAAAAAAGGAGAATGGTTGAGGATATAATTCAGTGGTAAAGTACCTATGGGTTTAAACCTCAGTGTGAAACAAATAGGTAAATAAATAAATAAATTTTATCTATGTGAAGAAAACAGTCAAAAACAAACCTATAACTAGGTGCTTTTTATTTGGCAGCATCTCTGACTGCTTGCCTGTCTATTTCTTCTTGAAAACACATACCTTCTTTTTCCAATTACTTTTCCCACAAAGTCCTGCCAAAGGTTTGCTTCATAATTTTTCCCTGGTTCCCCCCACGCTTTACAGGTGGGTATGCTTTTGCTTCCCAGACAGTTAATATAATGATGTTTTGTTAACAGATAATTGCTTCAATGTACAGAGCTCTGTTGAGGACGTCCCTTTTATTAGGGCCTTTGGAGATAAATAGCCTTAAATTTCATTCAGGGAAATTAAAAGTAGATGGAAGAATTAGGAGTACCAAGAAATGTGTACTTTTGTACAGGCTGGACTCTACCAAGCATTCTTCAAATTACATCTACTTACTTTTGTATAACAACCATCCTGTAATATTAAACACATTGAATTCATAAAATTGAAATGGCTTCCTTGTTACCTGAAAATGGAATTAATTAATTATTAGGCCAGTTTACATTGCTAAAGTAATTTCATGTGCATTTTCTTATGTTATTATCTCAGGAGAAGGAGCACATGCTTTCACCTTCTTACAAATGAGAGAACTGAGTCTTGGAGAGGTTAATAGATTTGTTCAAAGTGATCAAATTGTGTGTAGAAAAAATAGAAAGAGAAGCAATGGCCCTGGACTGCTAGCCTGGGAACGGCTCCTTCATTGTCAGTAAAGACATGCAAGTGATCAAAATTCAATCCAATCATTCCTTCTACTCTGTGTATACTAAGTACCTGTAATATGCTTCACACCACAGGAGATAAGAGAGTCAAGGGCAAAACTGAACAGAAGGATATCTGTGATTGTTTGGAAAGGTTAAGATGTCTAACCAGATTCCCATAATGCAAGCTAAGAAGGAAAAAGTAGTATAGCTGAAAAGGAGATGAAATGCCAAGCCAATCCAGAGAAAGATTCTTACTGAGCAAGTACACTGTGGTCTTTGTAGTTGCACCTGGGCATTGCTTTGTCAGGTGACAGAATACGGATACACAGGCTGCAAGATGAGAGTAATACACAAGAGCAGAAGGAAAACTGAACACAGTGCTCAAGGGAAGAAAAAGCAGATAATACAAATGTCATACACATTTTGTTGGCCTCTTGCCAATATCTCTTTCTCTGTTAACAATACCCAAATATTGTATTGGGAAGACATCTTTCTCCAATTTTAAATTTGTGATTTTATGCAAGGTGGATCTGAACACACTACTCCAGAGCAGAGCGAAGGACCTGGCCTCAGTCAGATTTGCAGTGGTGCTGGGACGGGCATCTTTTCCAGGATTTCTGGGAGAAAGAGCATTTGCTTTCTACTGATACTGATCATTTTGAAGAATAACTAGTAATCTTCACTGCTATCTCACGTGGAAAGCCTTTTTTTGAAAGACAGTTTTCCATGTGTTCCTACATCTCTGCATCTCATAAAGTACTGACTACCATTTGCTCTAGACTATTTTTAAATTATGTTCAAAAACTGTCAAAAGTCTTAGAAAGGACAGATCAAGATCCAGAACAGAGAAAAGGAGTGTCTGTGACCCATTATAAGGTTCCCATTTCACAAACTCACTTCCCTACCTTCTGCATTAGCAGGCATTGGTCCGGCCTTATGTTGTCATCATTCCCAGGGGATTTCTGGAAAAAGAGGAGTAACAGAATTATAATAGTGCTCGTGCTTGTACAATGAGTAGTAAAGTGTGCAATCCAGGAGCTTATATCTCCTACCAGTGTCCTTGTAACTGAGCATGATTAACTTACTAGCTTCAAGTTTTAGATCCTTCATGTTCCAGACAGTCTCCAGACAAATAATCAACACACATGTTTGTAGAAAGATACATAGAGCAAAACTTTGTGACAATAACTTTTAGACATCAGTATGTAGTTTTGCCTCTATTTCTTTATTATAGAAACCACTACATTTCCTTTCTTTTTTATAAAATGTATCAGTTATTTAAGTGCTAAGTAAGAAATTTAGAACACTCATTTATGAGACAAATTTCATTTGTCAGACCAAAAACAAATAGCATGTATCACAGGATCTGAGGAATAGCTTTTTTTTTTTTTTTTTTTTTTTGCTAAAGTCTATGAGTCCACCACTTTCTGATCCACTTTGTACTGCTCTGAAATCTGGTGTCTCTTTTTCTTGGTGTTGAAGATCTCACCCTCCTGGTGTCTGGGTTCCTACAGTTGCTTCTTCTTGAAGTAAGCATCAGTGAGGTGTCTGGGGATTTTCACTTTGTTGATATCAATTTTTGTAGAGGTGGCAATGAAAAATTTCTGGTGTGTTCTTTGTACAGGAACATGATTAAAGCTAAGAGGCCCAGTCACAAGTAACAAGCCACTGGCCAACTGCTTCAGGAGGACCACTCTCTTGCCTCTGTGACACTTGGTGATTATGATCAAGATGGTGTCAGGAGTGATGCTAGCTCAAAATTTCCGCACATGCTGACTGAAGGGTTTCTAGCCATGGCTCAAGATCTTTTAGGGCACATTTTCAGTAAGGTAGTATCTAGACAGTTTTTGAAGATTAACCACCCAGGTACCTCTGTTCTTGTCCCCACTCACTGGTTTTTTGATTGTACAAGAACTTTCTCCTTCTTTTTCTTCTCAGCCTTTGATTAATCAGCTGTGTACTTTCTCTTTTACAAAGCCTTTCTGGAATACATAGCAGACTGAGAGTACCTACCAATTCCTCTAACCAGGACAGGATTTTGGCTACAGTGGGGCTGCCCCTTCTTGGGCTTTGTTTGCTTTCACCTTACCCTTTTTACCTGTACCATTGTCACAAGGCGTCTTGGCTTTGGGTTTCTTATCTTCAGTGTCTGGCTTCTCAGTTTTTTCACCCACCATCTTGCAAGATGAGAAAACTACATTTTGCTTCTTAAGTTTCATCCATTAAGATCATATCATTTACAACCAATAATAGTGATTAATCTCAATATATGAGAGTAATCTAATAATTAATTTTAGCTAGAAGAGTAGGATACAGGAATGGGACTATGGAAATACAAAATCAGTTATTACTTTCTAGAACACTAGAAACTCTTGAATAGAGAAAACTGACTTGAAATGAGCAGAGAAAGTTGTACCCTCCCATTACTTGTGACATTTTGCACATGTTTAACTCTTGACTACAAAACTACGGAGGCTAGAATTACTGTATTGTATGCACATGCAAGTAGTGAAAATACCTTCAGTGCTTTAATGTACATTAGTTCTGATGATTCATGGAATAGATGCTATTTACCATAGAAATTTAATTTGCCAGATTAAGATTGAGCGACTTTCAGAAGTCCTAGCATGATCTGAAAGTGAAGCATAGTTTATGAGATTTCCTTTTGCGTCTCTGCATCTTTTTTTCCTGACATCCTTCTCTTCAAATTTGTATCAAAATTAACAAAAAGAAAAATAAAACAAATTCAAACTAATTACATAAAATATAAGTTTTGCTCCATTGCTTCTAAATAAGATAGTAATCTATATACTCACGTGTTTCATTTTTAAGAAAAGTACATGATACAGATGATCTTATGAAAGCATTAAATTTGCAATAGTTTCACTCATGCTGTTATTAGAATCCTGTACCTCATTCAATTTCTCCAAGTCTTGAGTTCTTATGTACATTAGGATTGTTAATCTTGTCCAGAAAGATAAGCTACAGATTAAGATAGCTATATTGTATGTGAATATGTTTAGACGGTACTAGGAAGAAACATAGTAGGTGCTTTGTAAGATTTATTGTTCTTTCCTTTTTTATGGGAATAAATATAACAAGTGCTTTTTTGATGTGATAAAAATAGTAAAAGGTGATTTTATAAGAATAAATGTTTATCTCTTTGGAATACATTTTGAAATTCTTCAGATAAGTTCACCTGAAAAATTATAAGAAAAAATATATGACACGGGTGCTTGTGTGCTATTATGTATTAAAGCATAAAACAGACAAATAATCAGTGAAAGAAAGTGTGTGTAAGGTAATTAACAGATGAATGAAACAGAATACATTATCTTAAGGAAAATGTTAAAATGTACATTAATTTATTAAAATATGAAACAAATGGGTAGTTGGTATAATTTTTTTTTTTTTTTTTTTTTTTTTTTTTTTTTTTTTTTGTGGAACCAGGGATTGAACTCAGGCCCTTGTGCTTGCCTGGGAAGCACTTATTCCACTGAGCCATCTCCAAGGCCCCTGCCTTTTTTCTTTAAACATTTGTGACTAAGCCCAGGAGAGAGCTGCTTTTTTTTTTTTTTTCCAGAACTGGGGATTGAACTCAGGCCCTTGCACTTGCCGAGGAAGCATTTACTCCACTGAGCCATCTCCTCAGTATAATTTAATAATAGTTTAGTGTCTCTGTAGTTACAAACCAAGTGATACCCTTTATGAACATTGTCTTTGTATAATTTAGAAGTTTAGATAGTGAAATGCCAGAAAACCTTTTATGCATTAAAGCTATGCAATCTTTCTTATTGGTACGTGTTTAGTAAATAAATGCAGGTAAGTATGCAATCATATTACTTCTGTGTACCAAATGATGCACTATAAGAGTATTCCCAATAAATATTATAAAAATAAAGGGTTCTCTCAAATGATACAAGAAAAAAATCCTATGGGAAAAGAAGAAAGGCCTATCATAGAATTATGTAGAAGCACAGCGTTATCTATCACTAATGGTGGTTGGACAGGATATTATGTCGGCTTTTAGTGCTATGGTCATCCACTAGGTAAATAATTATTGAACTTTTGATATAATTCAGCTATAAAAAAGATAAGTAAGCAACTACACTCTTAATTCACTGATAAGAGATATCTGCTAAAATAATACCTGTAAATATAATATCATGTATGCATCTTGTGCAATACCAAAACGTTATGAAAACAGTTTGCAATGTATTAATTCATTGACTCTGTATGGTTAAGGTGTCTTGAAACTGTCTGATTGACATTTGTATTTTAATAAAATAAAAATAAATGGAAAAAAAATAAAAAAATAAAATGAACCTAAGTGCCAAAATTCACTTAAAAAAAAAAAAGAAAGAAAAGAAGAAAGGCCAATGAAACCTTGTCAAATTGAAAACCAAAGACCTAAGTTCCTGCCTTCACTATTAGCCAGAGAAGTATTAGTAAGCTGCGACTGTTGTCATTATTGCTAGATCGTGCACAGTGATCTCTTCTATACATAAAATAGGTACTTGGTGCAAATATTTTTAAAGAAGTATATTAATATGCATTTTAAAACTTACAAGTTTTTTTTTATTACATCCTTACTCCTTATTCTAAAATCTGAGTTGAATTCTGTATCCTGATTTCTTACTCTGCATCTGCCAATCTCTTCAATTAAAATAATCAGTAACTCTCATTACAGTGTAATATGAGCATTACCCCCAGCTTGATTTATAATGCAAAAGAGGTGGAGGAGAGGATCCTAAGTGTAAGGAATGGTATGCTACACACACGTGTAAATTTTTTATTAAAAATTTCCTTTAAAAAATATCTGGGGAAATACTCATGATATATTAAATGAAATACAAAGGCAACCATAATATAGGGACACAGTCTGGTCTCTATTGTACAAAAGTATGCTGCAAAAAAAGAGAAATGGAATAAAGATTAAAACTGTGCTTCCTTCAAATTTTTAATAATATAACTTATTTTATACTTTATGCTTTTGTGTGTTCTCCAAATCATTTTTTACAATGTGATCCGTTTCTATAATGAGAAAAAAAAAATCAATGTTTTAAAAATAAAATACTCAAATAAAAAATAAACATTCTTCTCTTTGGGTTGAAACAGCTCATCTGTAAAATTATGTACTACTCAAATTTCAGAGTACCAAATAAAGGTAAGAAAAATTAATTTGATTTTATGGTACAAAGTTTCAAAAATGAGACACATACTTTATGCTGTGACAGGAATATTTCTAATATTATTGACAACACCGACAGAAGGCAAACTATTTTGCCTATCTTAGCTGTTCTTTGCATTACATGACCTTACATTTCATTTGCATAATTTAAATAATTCTTTTGAGTGGCATGTAGCTGAATAATTATTCTTTTAATTACTGTTATTAACCTGTTTGTGTAATAGCAGATAATTTGAATAGATCATTTTCACCTTTCAAATTCTGCAGTTTCATATGCAGTATAGGTAGTTGATACCAAAATGATAGAATTATATTAGCAGGTATAAAGATAACTGTTAGAACATCTGTACAATCATAGATGGTTCTCTCTCTTAAACAGAGAAGCTACCAATACTATTTAAGTCTAAAAAGTCAAAAATTAAATATTTAACAGTGACACTTTAGTTGTGGAGAATCATTTACAAAACACACAAAAATGAAATCTTAAACTGCTTGACTCTACTGAAGTACATACTTTTCCCTGCCTTTTAGAATCATTTTCTTATAGACTTAACAGAGTCATATATGAGCAAAATATGTATGTTCACCCCAGATAAATACTTGTCATTCCAAGTCAGATGGATGCTGATTTTTTTTCTACATTTGTGTAAAAGCAAAGTACTTTGTGATTTGCAAGAGGCCTTAACATTTAAAATCTTTAAGCATTATTCCCACTTTTAGAAGTATTAACCTACGTAATGAAACTCTCAAAAATTAGAACATATATCAGACTCCTAAAATCCTTCTTTATGCTAGAGGAAGCACAGGGGCTGTTGAGCTGAGGCAGGTGTTCGCGCCCTCATGGGGCTTACAGCATGTTTGGGATTAGAATAGATGGGAAGCTATGTTTCAGATGTTATAGCTGTCACTTCTTCCTGTCACTAACCATTTTTAAATCTCTAAAATTTCTCACGAAGAAGCATTTGCCTTGGTGCCATATTGTAAAAATCCAATTCTGCTTTCTCAGGTGTTAGTAGGAAACTTAAAATATAGCAAGGAGAATACTGAAGAGCTTGCACTTCCTCCAGGGAAGACTGTCCCTGTGTGTCCCTCGCCCTCAAATAGCAGGACCAATGCTTGTGGTTGGAGCAACAAACCATATGGCCTGGCCAGTGCGTCTGCGAGGTAAGTCAGGGGAAACCACTGCAGGGGAGGTTGGGGCAGATGGGGAGCCTGGGGACTTGCCAGGACAAGAGCACCTCCTGGACCACAACCCAGAAAGGAGAACAATCAGTCCACCATACCCTGTGGTGTAAGTAGTTACTTCAGTCAGAGAATCTACCTATTCATAGCTCTTTCTCTCTCGTACAATTTCAGTAAGTTATCAAATCTGGCTGTTCTACAGCTCCTGCGTCGCGCCCATCTATACCCCTGTGCGCCGTCATCCTTGCTGCTGTCGTCTTCATTTAGAATTCACCCACTTTCAAGGCAACTGCTGTAATAGCATCACACAGCGCTCCTTGCTTCCTGTCTTAGACCTCCTGGAAATCCTGCTGCACAAGTCTGCCAATGTGATCTTTCAAAAGAAGAAAACATGGCTGTGATACTCTTACAGCCTGATCTTTGCTCTCGGGGGTAGGTGCCAGGAACAGACTGTGCAAAAGCACAGTTCCAAATTGTTAGTTTTGAAACCTTCATCAGGACACTTAGGGATGCAAGTCACAGAATATTTATGGTACAAAAATAAAAACTACTGTCTCATAAAAATACTAATCATCAGGTTTTACTTTATAACTTCATATGAAGTTAAGCAGAATTAACAAACAGATACCCTTCCACCTTGTTTGCAGTTCCAGGATTTGAACTCAGGACCTTGAGCTTGCCAGGCAAACACTTATTCCACTAAGCTAACTGCCCAGCTCCCCAGATAGCCTTCTGAACAAGAGCACTTTTATAATTTACAGAAAAAAAGATTAAGGAATAATGAAACAAGTTATTAAGACAGTTATAATTGTTGATATGCTAGCTGTTATAATAGTTAATACATTTCTGGTTTTGAAACATGTTAGTAGAATAGTTCATAACTTGCATATTGTTGTCTTCCTGTTATTTAATCAGAGTCTATGATACAGGTATGACATCTTGTTATAGTCTGCCTCTAGTTATTCCCTAAAGCCTCATATAGTCAATGGGGCAGCTTCCAGACTTTGTGATTAATTCATGATCCAATGCTGGGATTATGGGTGTGACTGTTCCCCACCCTGGAGTGGGTAATCTGTATGCAATACAAGGAGAGGAGAGAAGCTCAGTAGTCACCATGAAGGGCTGCCCTTTGTCATGTAACACTCTGCCTTCGAGCCAGCTGAGTATGCAGTAAAACCTCCAACAAGTGTGAGCTAAATAAACCTTTCTTTCCTTCACTTTGAGTGTTGGATATTTTGTCCTGAAATGAGAAAAAATAACTAAGAACCATCTTGTCTAAATTATATGAGCAAAAGGGTCAGCCAAATAGCTCAATGGATTAAAGTGCCTGTAAAAACGTGCCATCCCTGACCCAGGGGTTTACTGAGGTGGTGATTGAGACTGGGTGTAGTGCTGCATGCCTGTAATCCTAGTACCTGGAAGGCTGTAAACAGGAGAATCATTTCGAGTCCAGTCTAGTAGTGAGACCCTGAACACCCTGTAGACTTTTCCCTAAAATACAGGAGCAAAAAAGACCTAGATTATATGAGCACAAAGCATTCTCTTCAAGGAACTAAGAGAAGCAAGCTTAACTATAAGCCAAGACAAACTGCAATGGAGAAAAGGGGAGAGGAAGAAAGTAAAGAAGAGCAATATTTTTTATGTATGGTTATCATCCAAACAAGACTAATGTTTATTTGCATTGTCATAATGACCTCAAGTTGTTTAGGGCAGGAGTTATGTCTGATTTGGTGCAACTTCACACAGTGCCTAGCACTTAACAGGCACTAAATATTTGTGAACTGAGAGAAAGGGATGGGCTAGGTGGATAAACAAATAATTACCTACAAAGGACAGGTTAGATGTCTATCAGGTTTGTATGCGTACAATGCACTTGTCCCCATCTTTGCCCTACATGCTGCATTGCAGCTGGGAAATTTTCAATATGCACATTTGTTTTTCCATATCATGCACAATGAGGGATTAACAACTGAAATCATTTCTAAAACTATTTTGTTTTCTTGACTTCAGGTCTGACATTGTGAGTAATAATACAACATCATATTACTTTCTTTATTTTTGTCTTTTTGAGACAGGGTCTCACTATGCAGTTCAGGCTGGCCTTAAGCTCACTTTGTAGCTCAGGCTGGTCTCGAACTCACAACAATCCTCCTGCCTCAGCCTCCCGAGTGCTGGGATTATAGGCCTGCGCCACCACGCCCGGCTAACATCATATTACTTTCAATACAAAGCCAACCAATGCAAATTAGTAAGCCTCAAAACAAATTAGTCCTGTTTCATATAAATACTGTAACCACATATGTCTGTACATCAAGTACACTTTTAATTGCCCCTTCAACACTGTTCTGGGGTGTTGCAGAGATGACCACAAGGCAGGGGTTGAGGTCGAAGTAGACAGCGAGCTGAAGCTGAGCAAAACAAGATGCCTGAAAACTGAGAAGAGAGAGGCAGAGAAAGAGGCTCTCCTGATTACTTTCTCTCATTACTGAGACAAAAATACTAACACCTAAAATTAAGGAAAGAAAGATTTATTTAGTTCACAGTTAGTGGTTGCTTAAGTCCATACTCCACTGGCCCCAAGGCAGATGACAGAAGTTTGTGGCAGATGATAGAAGTTCATAGTGGCAGAAAACAAGGAAGAACAGAGGAAGAGGAGCAGCTGGGTATCTTTTTAAAAATAATTTTATTGAGAAACAATTATCAATGAGACAGTTCACAACTGATTACTGGCACATATTAAAGAATACATTGCATACTGTTGTCACAGTGGTTATTCATTGTACAAGATGCAGATATGATATCCTGTCTCACACACTATTATAGCAAACCTCTCTATTCATTGAATTAAGATAATGTAGCTGTATATCTAACCTACCTATTATGAATATACAGATACAAAATGGTCATTCATTTGTATCCCCTTTATTGTGAATTTTTTTCAGAGAAGGGTATTCCATTGTCATTTAAATATTGTAGGTGCATGAATTCAGCAAAATATTCCAATATAGTCCAGTAGACCATAATAGTAGTGGATTATCCCTAGGACTGGCAGTGTCAGAAGTTGTTGACTTGAGCCATTTATAGCTCAGCTGATTAATATGGCTTTACTTTTTATATCTCATTTTTATACTTCTCTGCTGGATGGTTAAGACCAGGATAAAGCAAGACCTGTATAACAAGAAATGTAACTTTTGTATCTGATAAGGTCAGTCAAATCCTCTGAGGATTTAACCTGAAACCCTGTCCCTCACTTGTAGATCTTTTGTGAGTGTCAGTTATGTGGATGAGTCACGGCCATTGCTTGACCAGTTTGCTCTCTGTGAAAGCCTGAGAGAATGTTTTCTCTCCATGTGACTCTCCTTAGGCACACTGTACATCATCCATCACATTCCTCTGTGGCCCCATAATCTCCTTGATCAGAAAATTTGGGACACAACTGAGTTACATAATGTTACAGTACAGGTTCTCCGCAGCTGAGGTATATATCAAGCCTCTCCCTTCAGCACCCACTGCAAAGACCAGAGCTCCTCCCAGGAAGTGGTGGTGGCTGTTGAGAAGATCCGGATTTAAGCTCCTCCCACATGGCTGGGCTGCATAGACCAAGCTCCTCGACAGAAGCCTTCGTCAACACCTTTGTATACCCTTTTTGTGATGAGTCATTCTAGGGAAGGTCCTCCCCATCCTAGGGCAGGACCCCCACACCCCAGGTTGTGGTGTCATCAAGCTGATCCATTCAAGCTTCCAGTGTCTCATGCTGACACAATGTCAACCAATACAGAGGCCAAGCAGAAAGAACTCAGGGAGAAACAACTAAGCCAAACTGCTGCACTGCCACCAGTCATACCACTGACAATGATGTGGGTGTTGAGAAAGAGAGCCTGGACTCAAACCAATACTGCATGATCAACAGTGAGGCCGTCCACCAGCTAAAGGATGGTGCTGAGGATTCATAGGCACCAGTGCCACATAAACATAGCTCTCACTCACTTCATCCAAGAATGCAGTCATCTTTCCACCTTTAAGTTGTGAGGGCACTCACCCTGCCAAGCTTTTCCCTAGCCCCTTTTGAATTTTCATGAATGGTGAGGAATTAGCACTACTCCTCGGGCTGGGACCAGCAATCTGCCTATAGCTCATTGCCAAATAGCTCTTAACTCTTAAAACCTCAGGATCACTCAGCTCCCCCGTGTGACCACTGTTCTGTTGACCCTTCAGCCTCTTGCTTTCTAGATCATCTCCCAGCTTTCTTTGCTTCCTCTACAAATGTTCTTAAGATGATCTCTCCAAATATGAAGGATTCAAATAGTGTGTAAATGTCTTGGTGTTATATTCAAATTTTAGGGTATATTTCCTCTGTAAACTTTTCTGAAGATAGGGTTTGTGATATTTACTGGATTTTCAGTGTGGCTGAAAATGTGTCATGGGTAAAGATTAATTTGTGATGTCTGTGTTACTCATTGGTTTCCTGCCATTCTCTTTCTAGTGGAACAAGTTACACTACCACAATCGAGATTGAATTTATACAGCGCTTTACCACTTAGGATATTCATCACAACACTCTATGCTCATAGACCCGTTTGATGCTCATGACTTCACTGAGGGAGGACAGGTCTTTTTAAGTCCACTTGCAGTTGAAGAAATTCAAGTTCAGAGACCTTAAAAAAATCCTCCAGCTAATCGTGTGGCAGAGCTGAGACCTGAACCCAAGCATCTTGACTAGTATGGACGGAGAGATGGCTCTCTGCAGGCAAAGCTTCATCTGCTTGGGACTTTTTCTTCTGTGACCCATGTTTTTTACTTCTTTGGTACTATCCTTGATATGTGGGAAATGTTTTTATGTGTGTTAAACAGATTTCCTCTATTTCAAAAGAGGGAAATTTGACATAATGTGAGTTTTGTTAGGGCCCTGAATCTCTTCTTCAGTACAGTAAGCAACACAATGATTGACTGCCTTAAACCATGCATGAAGTCAGTAGTGCAGAGAACTGTCTGTTGTAGCCAGTTTAGTCTTGCAGAGAGCCACTAGACAAACCATGCAACCTTTTCTTCTTCAATTAATCTGTGAAGTAGAATCAAAACATTATCTCTTACCTGTAAAGGGACAATTAATATTTCACAGAACACTTAGAAATCTATACATGCTATAAAAATAAAAATGTATCTGGTGCCATTTTGAGCAGGCCAGTGTTTCCTAATATAAGGGAAAAATATTGCAAGCAAAAGATTGAATCTGTAATTCATTTCCTGGCTAGACCTTTCATTAAAAAGGTCTGCTTTTTTCTGCATTTCTAGTTGGTTATTTCTTCCACTAAATTTACTGTCTCATCAAAGCAATGTTTGTTCATTTGTAGAATCATTTAGCATGTATTGGACTATAGGGACCTGAGATGGAACTTTTCCCATTTAAGAAAATAGCCACTCTGTATTTAGATTCCTGTAGGGGACACTTTAGTAGAGTGATGCTGCTTTATCATGCCTACAAATACCTCATCTGGGTCTAGAGGCACGGATATATCCGCTCATTCGAGATAGCAGCACTTAGCAATTCAACAAGATGTAAAGTTAGCTAATAAACAAAGCCAGTATTCTCTGGGGCTTTGAGCAACACTTCCTATGTTTGACTCTGGTTGCCCCGAAGTTGTTTTAAGTCCAGCTCTGCTGCTGAAGTTTCCCCTGGTGCACTGAGTGGCTCCTGCCATGTCAAAGGTCACTGACCTTTTCACTCACAGAACAAAAAGACTGGAAACAAATTATGCTCAGGGAACTGGTCAAAGGATCACCACCACCACAACAAAGAAGGGCCTGACCCCTTCCAAACAAGTGATGAACACGAGTTCTAAGCTTTAGAGCATTATCTCTAGAGTATTGTCTGCTTAACCAACTTTTATGTAAAGTGTAATATGAGCATTTGCTTCAATTTGCTCTGAAACACCCACCTCACCCCGTGTTCCCCCTCCTCTGCAGAACACAATGAACCAACCACTGTTGTCCCTACTCCTGTTATCCAACTGGGTCTTGTCCAATTGACAAGCTGTCCACCACCACACTGTGTCTCCCAGAGACAATGATTCATCTGCATGTTGCGCTCGTGGTTTGTGAGAGTATATTTAGTGTGAAGAGCTGGAGGGTGCAGCCTAGCCAAACACATGGCAGGGTACAGAATTCTAGTGGGAAGAAGAGGACAGCGCTGAAATAGAACTGTGATAATAAGCCAAAGAACTGGAAACCTCGCTTAGCTCTTTCAGCTGTGTAGCTGCAGCAGCACCTACAGTTCCCCACCAAGAACGGCACACCATATTAATGAAAGGAAAACAAGGTTTTTCTGGTGATTTTCCTGAGAGAGAAGGAAAATTTATTCTCTGTAAAAATGTACTCATTGTTAAATGCAAAACACAGCTATACATCTTCACTGATGCTTGCTGGTGGAAAACTCATTCGTCTTTGCATTAGAAAATCTAGACCATGACAGGTCCCCAGAAGCCATTAGTGTGGCTCACTGTGTTGGGGTGGGAGGGGCTGGGCATAATCCTTAGGAATGACTTAGGCTGGATCGCTACAGTAATCCAGAGTTGAATTTGAACCAAGCCTGGGGATCACTCTCTCTCCTTTTTCTCAGCCGTACTCCTGAACAGGAAGATTTTGCCCCAGTGAATTAAGTCATTGTTTAAGTGTTTCCTTCCACATATTTATAAAGAACTAGCTATGATCTCATGCGGCTAATGGTCAGCAGTTCACCCATGTTCTGACATGGAGTCCACATTGGAAGCAGGGAACACAGAAGCCAAGAAGGAAGGGTCAGTATCCGGGGACTCCACAGCATGAACACAGGCTCTGCCTTTGCCTGGAGCTGAGCCCACATCAGCCTGCAGCCACGCCTCTCTCTTCTTCCGTGGCCTCAGTACTGTGTCTTTTCTTCTCTGTGTCTAAGTTGGTGTTTGTTTGGTTTACCTGTCCTTGTCTTTTTTAATTTATACATTCTTTTTCCCTTTAAAAAAATATGTATTTGGTACAGGGTCTCGCTACGCAGCTTGGACTCATGCTGACCCTTCCGTTCCCAGCCTCCCCAGCCCTGGGATTACAGGCGAGTGCCACCATGCCCAGACTTCCTTTCATTCTTTCCTCTCTCCTGTTTTTCCACTTGCATCTATTTTTCTTAACTCCCATGATAATAAAACCAAGGTTATTTTTAACAAAGCTGTTGTAGCTTTCTGGAAAGTTTATTTTTTTTATTCTTTAATAACCTATAATCACTAAAACTAGAGTTTATATTACTGTCTTTAAAGATACTTGTCATTATTTTTACTTGTATGAAGGCTTGATTTCTTTTTTCCATCATAGCTTACGAGAAAAAGGAAAGAGTCTCTGAATCCTAATATAAAACCAAAATGTATTTTTGGAATAAAGCAGTTCAAGTGACCCAAAGAGCTAGGAAAAACTTGCTTCTGGACAGCTGCCTCGAAAGTGATTTCCTTTTGTTATACTGAACAGATTCATGCGCAGAAGTAATCATTGCTTTGATAGCAGGCTTCAGTAATTTTAATTGCAACTTCAATTATATTTCATTTAAAAACTCATAATTTTTAAATTTTCATATTTTCTTGCTTATTAAATGTATCACTAATTGCATTTAAGTTAAATCTTTAGTGTATGCGTATATGATATTAAAATAAATTTGATAATCAAGCAATTGTAGAATTGGATACTTAAATAGCTTCCAAATTTTTGGCCAAATAAGATGAAAAAAAATTACAACCCCAAATGCTTTCAATGGTTCTATGAAATTCCAAGTTCAATTTAAATATAACTTCTAGAGGCCAAATTAGTTCTGTATTTCTTTCTGTGTGTATGTACACATACACACAAATTATACACACACACACACACATGTATATATATATATATATAGTTTACATCTTCTAATAAGTTTGAACAGACATCTGTGTACATAGCTGTATAAACCCACATATATTTGTATCTTTTGATCCCATAATATCACACTGAGAATATTGTTATAATGCAATGATTCTAAGTTTCGGAATATGACTACAAGCATATGTTTTCTGTAGTGGTATTTACACTTTGAAATAGGCAAAGCGCACAGACACTTGGTTATAGGAGAATAATGGTACAAACCATTAATGTTTACCTAATATGTTTGACAGCATTTTGTACATAAATTGAAATCATGATTTTGGAAAAAGATATAATATCAGAGAAAAGCTGGTGATAGGATTGCATACTTATGAAATGTAGAAAAATATAAGCATAGGAAGAAATCTTAAAGGAAAACACAATTGCAAATGTGTTATTGTAAGCATTGTAACTATCTTTTCAAAAAGTTTTGAATTGTCAAATATGTATTAATATACATGCATAATTTTTAGAAGCCATGTAAAGACCTGTATATTTCTCCAACCTCAACCTTTCCAGTAAAATTTGACTGTAGTTATTTTTGTAGATATTAATACTTTTGTGTGTTTTAATAATTAGGAGCAAAATTCTTGCAAACTTTGAAATGTTGAAAGGTTTTACCACTGAATTACACTCTAAAGTAAAAAAAAATGCGGCATCTTTTTTTTGTTGTTAATTTTATTGAGAAAAAATTGCAACGGGACAGTTTCAAAACAGCATCATTTGAGGACTGTTATTGCATCACTGTGCAAAGTTGCTCCCCAATTCCAACCCATTACAGAATATTGTTTTCTAAGTGTATTACAATTCTAATGTGTAGTTCTCATGGCCTTAGTCATACAAAGACACAAAAGGAAATGTAGAGATCGAGGACGCGTCACAGAGTTTGGCATTACCATAAGGAAAGGAAGAAAAGAGTAAAATGCGAACAGAGTTCTATTTCTGTTAAAAATCTTAATTTCAGTTTTAAACTTCCTCTGACTCTTCTTTTTGGACCATATCTGAAGTTTATTCATAAGACAGACAAATACACACCTGAAAAATTGTGATTATGAGTGTTGTGTTAACAACTACTGCTGTTCTATCAAAACTGCATGCATAGAATGGTTATTAATTAATGGGAGACATTACCAGGCGGGAAAAGTTGAGAGAGCATTCAATAGGCTGTCAAAACAGGAGCTGAATTCTATAGAACGGGTGTTCACGTATCTGACAAAAAATTTATCCTGAAACTTTGTTTTTCCATTTTTGCTTAGAAACAACATGACTCAGAGTCTCACCTACTAATCTTTCAATAGCTTAAAATAATGGCGTCTATAGCGTGAAAATCAAATTTATTTTAATACTTTTGAGATCAACAAAGCCACTGTGAATTGTGGCACAAAGGGATATAAAGGTGTGCTTTTAGATTCACAATCAAAACTGGCTTATTTTACCTTACAGAATTGAAGGCCTCAGAAAGAGAGAGTAAGGTTTGGGACAAAAATGGTGCCAACTATTCCAGTTAAATAAAGACCAAAAATATTCAGAAAATAGACTAATTTTTAAACTAGAGTTTTGTATATGTGAAGTTATATCAAATCTGTACATTTAAAATTCCTATTGGTGGGCCGCCCAAATAGATTAAAGCACCTGCTTAGGCAGACATAGCAGCCAGATGTTCAATCTCCAGTCCTGCTGTGCTGGCCCCGCCCCTGGGATGCACTGAGATGGTAACTGAGACTGGGCATGGTGGCGTGTGCCTGCAATCCCAGCACTCGGGAGACTGTTAGCAGGAGGGTCGCTGTAAGTCAGAACCTTGTAGGCCCTCTCCTTAAATACAAAATAAATCAATAAATATAAAATAAATAAAATTCCTATTGGGAAAAAAGATGACATAATGGCATCTGAAGTATAGATAAAATCTGTAAGATAAATTAGTCATAAACATTTTTTGAGTGAACATGGTGAGGAGGTTCGCTGAGGAAAAAAACAAAAGAATTAATTGACATGTACCTCAAATTTCCAAATTTCAGATCTCACAATGGAAATACAACCTAAAGAGAAGACAAATTCCATGATGTAAATGTATGATACAGTGCTATTATACTTTCTAGCAAGGGCCCACGGAGGCCAACACTCTATGGGTGCTTAAAAGTACATTCGACAAAAAACCTCTTCTTCAGTCTCTTAACTTTGTATATTAATTCCAACATTAAGTTTTTCTTTATGTTAGGAGCACTAGTTATCCTTTATGAAATGCTTATTAGAACCTGGAACCACAAGCTACAGCAATACATTAAAAGGAGAAAATATAAAGGAACAGCAAATCCAAGAAAGGTGCTCAATCTCACTAATAATTGTGATAAATATTTGCCTTTCTACTTTAATTGGAATAAAATACATA